>ML301833.1:0-70552 GCA_005239505.1 Nicotiana paniculata | reverse complement strand
TTTTGAGCATAAATTAATGAATTTGTATAACATTTGGCTAGTTTCGAGTCCTTGGGTGTAGAGTTCGAAGTTTCGGGCGCGTTCTTGGTTCGGGAAGTAGGTTCGACACGAGGTGAGTCTCCTTTCTAACCTTGTAAGGGGGAATTGTCCCCATAGGTAACTATAAATAATTGCATGTTCTTATTTGCGGGGGCTACGCACGCACAAAGTGACGAGAGTCCGTGCGTAGCTACTACTATGTTATGTTGGGTAGTTCTAGGACTCACGAGCATGCTTATATGTGCCTTACATGTATTCCTAAATGTATCTTGATTTGCTTATTATCCTTGATTTGGCATAAGAATATTAGGAAGTGGTGGTCCATAATATATTGCTTAGGTTCTTGCCTTAAAGAAAAATCTCTGATAATACCCTAAAAATTGATAATTCTATGTATGTATGCGGCACCGCGCCACATGTATGATTCGTGAGAGGAATATCCCTACTATTATGTCAACCGCGTCGCATGTTCGATTCGCGAGCAGGGTAATAGATGCATCTATGGTTCGAGCTGTTCGACCCTCAGCAATGCACATGTTATTTTATCGCGACGTTTCGGCCGTACGTGTCCGGCCTATTATGTGTTGTGTGATTCACTAGGAATTTGTTGTAATTATACAAACTCGTTTATGTTACTAAGGGAATTTAGTACATTATGTGTTAGTGAAATTTGACATGCAAAGGTAAATACAACTATACTTGATGATATATCTCCTTGTGATTTCTACGACTGTTATACCTGCCTAGTTCCTATTAAATCATGTTATTTAGAAATGTTGACCCTAGTAAGTATCATGTCTACCTTTCGTCACTACCTCTTCGAGGTTAGGCGGGATGTTCACTGGGTACATATTTGTTTATGTACTCATGCTGCACTTCTGTACTTAATTGTACAGGTTCTGAGGCTGGTGCATCTGATTATCAGACCGGATCTCGATTCTGATCTCAGTTGGACCCGACTTCACGGTGAGCTGCTTCTCCTGACGATTCTCGATGGCACCTTGGAGTTTTCTTTTGCTTATCTCCCGTCTATTCATTTCAGACAGTGGGATTATATATTATGTTTTGTATATTCTGTTAGTATGCCCGTAGGACTTGTGACACTATTTCCTGGAACACACGTAGTTGTTATTTTGATTTACGGGTTTGTATATATATGTATATTGGCTCATTCTCATCAAGACCGATTTGATTAAAACTGGTTAACTATCCTCGTCAAATCACGTTTTAACTATTAAAAAAAACAACTGAGTGTATTTTTAAAGTGTTTAAACTAATAAAAAGGAGCCTTTAGTAAATGTTAGAGTCAGCTTGCCTGACCCCGCTGTTGGGCGCCATCACGACCTCAGTTAGGATTTTGGGTCGTGACAGGTCAGGTTTTAACTTTTTTGTGAAAACTTAGGAAAACAATGGTTTTTTTTGTAAAGTTAGTTCCTTTAGCATAAATTTATGATATTAAACTAATTATGATTAGATTTGAGCGGGTTAGAGGCAAATTCGAAAGGAAAAGCGATAATTAAGCAGTGAGTGGCCTGCGAATTTGAGGTAAGTGCTTAGTTTAACCTTGACTTGAGGGAATAGGAATTCCCACTTAAATGTTATGTGAATTTACATGTGTGTGGTGTGTTGCATCCCCCTTTTCCCCCTTTCGCGGGGTCCGGGTTTCGACATTCTTTGGGACAACTCGTTTCCTTTTGGGAAAGGGGTATGGAAATTGAAGAGTCGCCACCTAACGAATTTAAGGTGCGTTAGGGCACCTAATGCAAGTAGCTCATGAAACCGATTTATATTACCAGAGATTGGGTAAGGGCTTGAAATTACCTTGAGGAGAAGGTATTAGGCACCCCTCGAGGTCCACAATGGTGGGTCTCGGCCAAACTTATTTTGTGAAGTAGTCATTAAGCAAGTAAAGCAGTTTAAGCACATATATGGATTCCAAAAAATGGGAATAAAGGGCCCTCGGTTAGCCTATAGGATCGCATCTGCGCAATACTCGGTAAACCTTCCTCAACTAGAGGGGTTACACGTAGCATTAGCGCGCAGGGCATCATATCCTTTACTACCCAATTACCCTCCCCTTGGTGGTTATATAAACGATTATAATTAAACGTACTCTATGTGTGCATTACCCGTCCCTTACTTACGGCCCTGGAGGTGTTTAGGACTTCTAGTTAAGGTGGATCTAGACTCTCCTAAAGTGCTTAAAAGGAGAAAATCTAAGCGACAAGAAAAACAAATAGGACTTTCATATAAGGAAACAACTAAAGGCCCACATTTACCTCCAATAATAAACATGCAATTGCACGTCTCAAACAACAGTATTTCAGACACTTTAAAAGTCCTATAGCAGGATATATAGGTGAGCACAAAGCAGAATATATGTAGTATTTTATTAAAGCGAGGCTGTTTGCCTACTGATTTTAGGACTTGCTCAATCTGGGCAGCTCACAAGCAGTTAAACAAAGCTCATTTTTTACAATTGCAAGATTCTAATTGTCCTATAGGATTGCCTATGTGCGGATCAGCAGTATTCTATAAACATGACTTCTAGTGGCTAATACGAGCTATAATAAACCAATAAACGATTTTAAGCAGACTGTTTGGTTCGTTATATTCTATAGGCATGCTGTCTAGGTGCTGAAAAATAATCATAAACATTACAGAACTGGTTTTATATAATTTATGTCTATAAGCATGATATCTAGGTGTTGTGACTGTTTTTTACACTTATTATAGGCATGGTTGCTAATGAAGAAACTGATTTTATATGATTTGACTATAGGCATGATATATGGCGAATGCTATAAAAGTCCTAGAACATGATCTCTAATGCACATAGGAGAGTCCATGAACATAATTATAAAGGCAGAATTGGTAAACAACCTAGAAACAGGATCACTAGCGCAGATATGATTATGCAGAACTTGAAAACAGAAGTTAAAACAAGTAGTAAGACGAGTCCTATAAACATGATTTCTAATGCACATAACAATCCTATAGGCATGGTTTCTAATGCATGTAGCTAATCATAACAGTCTTAAGAGCATGATTTCTACCCGATTTTCCCGCAAAATATATATAAAAGTCCCTCATATTTTATTAATATCCCCAATATCTGTTTTACAATTATTATTACGGGCCAAATGATAAATGAATTACAGAAATGAAATTGCTACACTATAAGGAGCCTGGATAGGCCGAAAAGTAAAACCTGGAGGACCCGGCCTTCAACCAAGTCCAAAATGCCAATATATCATAGTATCCAAGAGGGTATCCTGGTGCGTCAAAGTTCCCAAGGGCCTCACGGACCCCGGACAACGCTCACACCAAGGATCCTTTAAAGAATACAGTTTTTGTGCAGTGTGGAAGATTCAGCCCCAGTGTGTCAGAGTTCGGAGGAGTCTCATGGACTCCTAGGTAGTGCTTACACTGGAGGGGCAGGACCCTAGATATTCTAAGAGTAGGAGTGAAAAAGTAGTGTTTGGGGAGTAGAAATAGTTTGAAGAAAACAGTTCAAAAGTGAAAACATTTTAGTAGTGAAAACAGTTTAGTAGTGAAAACAGTTTAGAAGCATTCTGAAAATAAAGGCTTCAGCAAACAAACAACAAACATAGTCACAAAGTTTCAAAGCAAAGATTCATATTGCCAGATTTAGGTTAGTTCATTAGTTAACACTAGGTTGGCACATAGCATGCTGAGATCAAACAACTACACAAATAAGGGGTAGCAGGGGTTAGAAACATAGAAAATCCCTAACCAAGGACACATGAAACCAATCAGAAACAAAAGCATGCTAATCAACACCAAGCAAATTGACATATTATGACATCCAAATTCCATAGCACTCAATAGGATCTAGTGATGCTAATTAGAAGCATTAAACAGTAAGCACATAAGTTTAAAGAGACAGAGCACATAGCAGAAGTAACCACACTGACTTAAAGTAGCAGACATGAAGAACATAGAACTTAAATGGAGGTCAGGGATTTAATTGCACAGAAGTGGTCATACCAGTTGAGGTCAATGGACAGGAAATATAAGAGTCTAAATGCCTAAGTAAGCATGCTAGTTTAAGGCAATAAACAGGAAAGGATTGAAGCTTAAACACAGAAATAGACATGCTGATTAAAGCAATAAACGGGAAAGATACAGAGTTAAACACACAAGTAGACATGCTAATCGAAATATAGAAGAGACATGGATTCAGCAAAAGTAAAGCAGCAGATGAGAGAGCACATAGGTTCGAGCTTCATAGTATAATAAACGAAATTAGGAGTAGAAAAATACCAGTTGAAGGAAAGCAAATAGGAGATGAAAGGTATGCAGAATTCAATAGTCTAGCCTTGGCTTTCAGCCGGTTAGACAAGCAATGAGCACAACTAACAGAGAGATGAGAGCAAAGTATGTATGTGAGTGTGTATTTTTGTGAACTATTGTCTGTGTGAAGAATCAGAATGAGAGTGTATATATAGTACTTAAGGAGTAGAACAAATAAGTCAAATAGAATCATAGTTCAATCAATTAGGATCAATCAACCAATCACAGAATCAATTCCTATAGGGAAATCTGGAAAAGACCCCTTAATTGGGGATAGTCAAGTAAAGGCCAGAATTGGGGTTTAATTAAGGTAGTCAAATCAGAATCATAACATATAGGGAATCAGTAAAATCCCAAACCATACTATTAATTAATTAAGGCAAGTATAATCAGTTAAGGTCACAAATAAGGAAACAAGTAAAAATCTCAGCAAATGCTGATTTTAGCAGGACAGAATTATTCAAATTCCATAAATAGAAATCAATTAAGACTGGTTCACAGAAATAAACATAATAACGGAACAAAATTGAAGAAATCGATATAATAAACAGAAACATCTAGGGTTGAAGAATATACATGAGAATCAGTCAAGATAGTGAAGAACACCTAGTTTAAACACTGAAAAGTTAGGAAAACCTTTGAAGAAAATTCTCGGACGAACCCTGATTCAGAAAGAGTGAATAAAATCGAAGCAATTAACTAGAACAAGAGATTTTCAAAGGAAAACACCCAATAATACTCGAATCATGTCGATCTGAACAGATTCAAAGACTAGTGAAACTAGAATTTTCAGAAACAGTAGAGGTAAAAGAAAATCGGTCAAAAACTATGGATTCGCAATAAAAATAAGAGGGAACTCATACTCACAAACGAGAAAGGACACAGACAACCTATAGACAAATTTTGGCAAGAATCAAGTTGAATTTCCATGAGATTCTCTCAAGGATCTTCGTAATTAAGGGGGGGGGGTATGGGAGGCTAGTAGTGGTCAGAGAATGCTCAGAATCTCCATAGAAGGGAGTTTCTCGCCGGTGACGGTGATTAGGGTTAGGGCAGGCCGAGAGAGAACTAGAGAGGTTAGGGAAACGAGTGACGGCAGTCGAAGAGGAATGGAGAGGGGGGTTAGGGTTGGTTGAATTAAAATGGTAAGTTTAATCGTGGACCGTTGATCTAAAAGATCAACAATCACGATTTGATGGGGGTTTTGGTCGGGTAGATACAGATTGGGCTTAAGGGGGTTTGGGATGGTATTATTAAGGGGTTTGGGCTGGTTTTAAAAGGGTTTTGGGCTAATATTTGAGGGGTTAGGTCTGAAAATTGAAGAAATTAAGAGGCTATTTGCTAAATACCCATTAATTAGTAAAAATAATTTGTAAAAATAATTAGCAGATTATAAAATATGATTTTCATGCATAAAATGATTTAAAATAATTACTCAACATTATAAAACTATAAAAAGATATTTTCTGGTGAGATAATGTAATAATGCATGCATGGGCTATTATTACAAAATTATTGCAATTATAACCCAAATAATATAAATGTGGCTATTTATGAAATAATTAGGCTTAGTATTAATATAAGTAGTGAAATTGGGTCATAAAATTGTTATAAAATCATTTGTGATGCAATAAGTAATAATTTGTATAACAAAATACTGGGATAAATTAATTAAAAATTCCTTAAAAATGCAAAAATTATGAAAAAATATTAATTAATGTTCATGCATTATTTTGGAGATGTACACAAACACACACACACACACACATATATATATGTGTGTGTGTGTGTGTGTGTGTGTGTGTATGATAATACAGGAAAAAATTGGGTATCAACATGGTGTATATGTGAGGTGAAGAGTATCCATGCACCACTAAATTATTGTTGAACATGGTCCCTTCACCGTTTCTAATTATTTGCTTCCGGGCTTAATTGTTTCAGGATCATTAATGTTTATATGTCTATTTGGATTTGTTAACTTATTGTTAAGTATTGTTTCAAGTACTTTGGAAGTGTTGGCTGTTCTCTTGGTTTTGTTATGTTACATAAGGATTGAGATGGATGTCAGCGTCACGATATGTATATAATTTCCGGTTGGTTTCGTTATGCAATAATAATTGATGAAGTTTATGAGTTTTACAGCTCCTGTTTACAATTGTTGATACAAAAATGTTGTGAAAGTCTTGGCATGAATTGTGAAAATTTTCGTAAATAAACTGATGTGATATGCCTGGTGGGAACGGGTTGCACGCCGCAACAAGGAGTGATAAGGGTGGACAGGTGGGATCGGGTTGCACGCTGCAACAGGAGAAATAATGGTGATATATATAGGGAGGAGCAATAAGGGTGGACAAGTGGGAGCGGGTTGCGCGCCGCAACAAGGAGCGATAAGGGAAAATATTTATGTTTTACTGATTTTTCAAAAATAAGGATTTGGAAAACTCCGATTTTATTAAAAAGGTTTTCACACTCTGATTTTTACTGTGATTTAAATTGAAACTTGGAAATTTTGAGGAGTTGATTATAGTTGATATCTGAAAAGAGTTATCCGAGTTATTTTTATTTACTGTTACAAGTTACTGGTTATTTAGTTTATTATTTTTATTTCCTTCTTTCTCTATTATATATATTGTTCACAGGTTATATTGTTAATGCCCCGTCGTAGCCTCGCCACAACTTCGTCGAGGTTAGGCTCGGTACTTACTCAGTACATGGGGTCGGTTGTACTTATACTACACTCTGCACTCTTTTGTGCAAATCTAGGTACCAGCCAGAGTTAAGAGGTTTTAGTAGTTGCGCATTTTCATTGGAGACAAGAGGTAGATCTGCTGGCGTTCTCAGATTCCTGGAGTCTTCTCTACACTATTTAGTTGATGTTTTAATTCATTCGAAACAAACATATATACTTCTTTCAGCCCATTATTTGTAGTATTCTTGGTAGTTCATGAATTGTGACATCATATCCTGGGTAGGCTTATGGTTATATATATTTAGTTCGAGGTTCGAATTATTTATTCGGTTATTATTATTATTATTATTCATGGAGTCATTTATTGGAAATTATTAGATTTAGTTTATTTGAAATTGTATGGTTGTGTTTAAGTAAATATTCAAAGGAAAATGGTTAATTAAATTTCTAATATTGGCTTGCCTAGCAAGTATTGTGTTAGGCGCCATCACGATCCCGTGGGTTGGGAATTTGGGTCGTGACAAGTTAGTATCAGAGCACTAGGTTGCATAGGTCTCACAATTCACGAACAAGCTTGATAGAGTATGAGGGACCGGTACAGAGACGTCTGTACTTATCTCTCAGGGGCTATGAAGTTAGGAACAAACTCAATTTTTATTTCTACTCTGTCGTGCGATGCTTGGTATCTCAAATACTGATTAAACTCTTTTATTCTCTCGCAGATGGCGAGACCACGTGCTTCTTCTTCCGTTGACCAACAATTACGTCTTCCAGCAACATCAACTCCTATTAGGGGCAGAGGCCGAGGCCACGTCAGAGGCCGAGGCAGGGGCAAGACTCAGCCCGTTGCTCATACCGCAGCCCCATCTGCGGAGCCCTAGATTGAGATTGATGGGGGGAGGGGGGCTCAAGTCCCAAACCGTTCCAGCTGAACCAGTTCAGGTCCTACAGTGTTTATTGCTACCCTAGTGCTTCAGGATGCTTTGGTCCGATTAGTGGGCCTTATGGAGAGTGTAGCTCAGACTGGTGCACTCCTTGTTGCAGCAGCCATATCTCAGGCTGGAGGAGGGGTCCAGAATCCTGTTACCTATACTCAGACAACTCCTCAGATTCAGACCCCAGCAGCCAACCCAGTTGGGGTGGTTCAGACAGTTGTTGCAACCCCAATTGCTGAGGGGGCAGCTATGACTTCCGATGCTTTGTGGAGGTTGGACATGTTCATCAAGATTTTCCCTGTTCACTTCAGTGGTGCTACTTTAGAGGATCCTCAGGAATATCAGGACAGCTTTCATGAGGTTCTTCATAATATGGGTATTTTGGAAACCAATGGGGTCAACTTCGCCGTGTTTTAGATGACTGGTTCCGCCAAGAGATGGTGGAGTGATTATTTGTTGACTAGACCAGTTGAGTCACCTGCTCTGACTTGGGATCAGTTTTCTCACCTCTTTTTGGAGAAATTTTTGCCTATCACTACCAGAGAAGAGAAGCGTCGTCAGTTTGAGCGTCTTCAGTCGGGCGGCATGACAGTTACCCAGTATGAGAATCATTTTGTGGATTTGGCTCGACATGCTATTCTTTTATTTCCCACAGAGAGGGAGAGGGTTAGGAGATTTATTGAGGGCCTTGCCTAACCCATCTGGTTGATGGCTAAGGAGACATGGACTGAGATTTCATTTTAGGATGCGGCCAATGTGGCCAGGAGAGTTGAGACGGTTCTCGAGATGGGAGGTCAGGTGTCAGACAAGAGACCTCGCTATTCCGGTAGATTCAGCGGTGCCTCGTCTGGAGTCGGAGATATCCAGGGTAGAGGCCATTCTTCCAGGCCATTTAATTCAGCACTTCAGACGTCCCATGGTGCCTCAGGTGGTCGTGGCTCTTACTTTCCTTATTCTGATCAGTCAGCCCCGATCAGAGCACCTCATCTTCAGAGTTATTATCGTGGTCAGCCGGTTCGTCAGGGACAACCTCAGTATTAGGATGTGTGTTATGAGTCTGGTGAGTATGGGCACATTCAGAGATCTTGTCCGAAATTTTTAGTAATCAGCCTCAGTACCAGAATTCTCGTGCTATAGTTCTGACAACAGATGAGCACCACCTGCCCAGCCAGCTAGGGGTGGGGGTCAGGTAGTCTGAGGTAGAGGTCAGAATTTTAGAGGTGGAGGTCGGCATGCTATAGGTGGAGGCCAGACTGCTAGAGGTGGCAGCCAACCGTTAGAGATGGAGGACCACCTATCAGGGGTCCTCCCAGTAATGCAGTTCAGGGTGGTGGAGCCCAGCCCCGATTATATGCATTTCTAGCCAGACCCGAGGTGAAGTCCTGTGATGTTGTTATCACAGGTACCATTTCTGTTTGTAATAAATATGCTTCAGTTTTGTTTGACCTGGGGTCTACTTATTCTTATGTGTCATCCTATTCTGCCTTGTATTTGGTTGTGCCCCGCGATTCTTTGAGTGTCCCTATTTATGTGTCTACGCCGATGGGGGATTCTATTATTGTAGATCGTGTATATCGTTCGTGCGTAGTCATTATTGAGGGCCTTGAAACTAGTGTAGACATGTTGCTTCTTGACATGGTCGAATTTGATGTCATATTGGGCATGGATTGGTTGTCACCTTATTATTCCATCTTGTACTGTCACGCCAAGACAGTTACTTTAGCTTTGTCGGGATTACCTCGATTAGAATGGGAATGGACTCCTGGTCATTCTCCCAATAGAGTGATTTCTTATGCCAAGGCTCGTCGCATGGTTGAGAATGGATGTGTGGCTTATTTGACTCACATTTGTGATTCTGATGCCGAAGTTTCTTCAACAGAGTCAGTGCCTATTGTTTGGGAGTTTCTCGAAGTGTTTCCTGCAGACCTGTCGGGGATGCCACCCGATAGGGATATCGATTTTTGTATTGATGTTGCTCCGGGCATTCAGCCCATTTATATTCCTCCATACCGGATGGACCCACCAGAATTAAATGAACAGTTGCAAGACCTTCTTGATAAAGGTTTCGTCAGGCCTAGTGTCTCGCCCTAGGGTGCACTAGTTTTGTTCGTAAAGAAGAAGGATGGATCGATGAGAATGTGTATAGATTACCGACAGTTGAATAAAGTTACTATCAAGAATAGTTATCCGTTGCCGGGAATTGATGATTTATTTGATCAGCTTCAGGGTGCCAGTGTGTTTTCAAAAATTGATCTGAGATTGGGCTACCATCAGTTGAATATTAGGGCGTCCGATGTTCCTAAAACAGCCTTTCGGACAAGGTATGGGCACTATGAATTTTTGGTGATGTCTTTTGGCTTGACTAGTGCCCCAACAACCTTTATGGATTTGATGAATCGAGTTTTCAAGCCTTTTCTGGATTCCTTCGTAATTGTGTTCATTGATGATATTCTTATATACTCCTGCAGTCGGGAGGAGCATGAGCAGCACCTCCGTATAACACTCCAGACTTTGAGGGATAATCAGTTGTATGCAAAATTTTCAAAGTGTGAATTCTGGTTAGATTCAGTAGCTTTCTTGGGTCACATCGTATCAACAGAGGGTATTCAGGTAGATTATAAGAAGATAGAGGCAGTCAAGAACTGGCCTAGACCTACTTCAGCCACGGAAATCAGGAGCTTCTTGGGTTTGGCGGGATACCAGTGTCATTTTGTGGAGATGTTCTCGTCTATAGCAGCCCCGATGATGAGATTGAATCAGAAGGGTGCCCCATTTAAATTGTCGGATGAGTTTGAGGCGAGCTTCCAAAAGCTCAATACATCCTTGACTTCATCACCGGTATTAGTGTTACCCTCAGGTTCAGGATCTTTCACGGTATATTGTGATGCTTACCGTGTTGGGTTGGGAGCGGTATTGATGAAGAGGGCAAGGTGATAGCATATGCGCCTTGGAAGTTAAAGATTCACGAGAAGAATTATCCTGTCCATGAATTAGAGTTTGCAGCCATTGTTCATGCATTGAAAATATGGAGGCACTATCTTTATGGCGTGCCATGTGAGGTTTACACGGATCATCATAGCCTCCAGTACTTGTTCAAACAAAAGGATCTGAATTGAGACAGAGGAGATGGTTAGAGTTATTGAAATATTATGACGTCACTATATTGTATCACCGAGAAAGGCCAATGGGTGGCCGATGCATTGAGTAGGAAAGCAGTAAGTATGGGCAGCCTTGCATGTATTCCAACTGGTGAGAGACCGTTAGATTCATATATTCAGACGTTGGCTAATCAGTTTGTGAGGTTGGATATTTCACCCAACCATGTTCTAGCTTGTACAGTTGCTCGGTCTTCCTTATTCGAGTGTATCAGAGATCGGCAGGATGATGACCCGCACTTGATGATTCTTAGGGACACCGTTCGGCACGGTGGTTCCAAGAAGGTTACAGTTGGAGATGATGGTATTTTGAGGATGCATGTTCATATATGTGTGCCTAATGTTGATGTCCTTTGTGAGTTAATTCTTGAAGAAGCTCATAGTTCTAAGTATTCTATTCACCCGGGTGCTGTCAAGATGTACCAGGACCTGCAGCAGCTCTACTAGTGGCGAAGGATGAAAAAGGATATTGTTGCTTATGTGGCTCGTTGTTTGAATTTCCAACAGGTGAAATATGAGCATAAGAGACCCGATGGTTTACTTCAGCAGATAGAGATTCCTGAGTGGAAGTGGGAGCGTATCACTATGGACTTCGTTGTTGGACTCCCACGGACTCAGAGGAAGTTCGACGCCGTTTGGGTTATTGTGGATAGGTTGACTAAATCAGCACATTTCATTCCAGTGGCAAGCACTTACACTTCGGAGCGGTTGGTAGAGATATATGTTCGAGAGATTGTTCGTCTTCACGGTGTGCCCGTGTGTATCATTTCTGATCGAGGTACGCAGTTTATCTCGCACTTTTGGAGGGCAGTTCAGCGAGAGTTGGGTACCCGAGTTGAGTTAAGCATAACATTTCATCCTCAGACGGACACGCAGTCTGATCGTACTATTCAGATCTTGGAGGATATGCTCCGTGCTTGTGTTATCGATTTTGGGGGTTCTTGGGATCAATTCCTGCCGTTAGTAGAGTTTGACTATAATAATAGTTATCAGTCGAGCATTCAAATGGCTCCCTATGAAGCATTGTATGGTATACGGTGTAGATCGCGAGTTGGGTGATTTGAGCCGGGAGAGGCTCGGTTATTGGGTATAGACTTAGTTCAAGAGGCCTTAGATAAGGTCAAGATTATACAGGATCGACTTCGTGCAGCTCAGTCTAGGAAAAAGAGTTACGTTGATCGTAAGGTTTGTGATGTGGAATTCATGGTTGGAGTGAGAGTATTACTTCTAGTATCGCCCATGAAGGGTGTCATGAGATTTGGGAAAATGGGCAAGTTGAGCCCTAGGTATATCAGACCATTTGAGATTCTTGATAGAGTGGGGGAGGTAGCTTATAGATTCGTTACTCTAGGGTTATCCTCAGTTTATCCGGTATTTCATGTATCTATGCTCCAGAAATATCATGGTGACCTGTCCCACGTGTTAGATTTCAGCTCTGTCCAATTGGACAAAGATTTGACTTATGAGGAGGAGCTGGTAGCCATTCTAGATCGGCAGGTTCGTCAGTTGAGATCAAAGAGTCACCCTTTAGTTCGAGTGTAGTGGAGGGGTCAGCCTGTTGAGGCAACTACTTGGGAGTCCAATTCATACACGCAGAGTAGATATCCCCACTTGTTTGCCAATTCAGGTAATTTTCTATGTTTTTTCGAGGACGAACATTTGTTTTAGAGGTGGAGACTGTGATGATCCAAAGGGTCATCTTATAAATTAAGACTCCATTCCAGGCTCATTAGCCTTAAAAAGATTAATTTTATTTACCTCGATTTGTGTGTGCAGTCCGGGCGTGAAACCGGAAGGCTTTTATGTGAAAATATGAGAAATAATAATTTTTGGAATTTAAAATTTGGTTTTAGTTGGCTTGGTTCAACATTATGAGTGAACAGACCAGGATCTATGTTTCGACAATCCTGGGAGGTCCGCAGTAAAATATGGGACTTGGGCATATGCCCAGAATTGAATTCCGAGGTCCCTAGCCTTAGAAATCAATTTTTAAAGAAAATTATTTTGCTGGATTTTTAAAGAAATAAAGAAATGAATTAATGTTTGAATTCATTGTTATCGGGCCCGTATTTTGGTTCCGGAGCTCGACACAGGTTTGTTATGATATTTAAGTCTTATCTGTTAAATTTGGTAAGAATTAAAGTTGATTTGACGTGATTCGGACGTCCGGTTGAGAAATTGTGAATTTTAAGCGTGTTTGAGAAAAATGATGAGTTTTGAGGTTAAATTCATAGTTCAAGATATTATTTTCATGATTTTATCTCACGAGCAAGTCCGTATGATATTTTTAGACTTGCGTGCATGTTTGTTTTAGAGCCCCGAGAGCTCCAGTGAGTTTTGGATAGGCTACGAGATGTTTTAAACTTGGAATTTTCTGCTGTCATAACTATATCTGGTGCACTGACGAATTATCCTTCGCGTTTGCGAAGCTTCTCTCGCGAATGTGGAGACTTAAAAAATATCCGAGGGAGAAATCCTTCTTCGCGAACGCGAGGAGCTGGACGCGAACGCGAAGCATTGGGGGTAATACCCTTCACGAATGCGCCCACCCCACCGCGAACGCGCTGTACAAATGGAACTGGGGGAGGGGGAGCCTACTTGTTCTATGCGAACGTGTTCAAGACCCCGCGCACGCGAAGGCCATTGGGCCAGACCCATCGCGAATGCGTTAGGCCCATCGCGAACGCGTTAGGCCCATCGCGAACGCGATGAAGGCCTCCCCAGTCATATAAAATTTAGTTTTAAAATCGGGCATAACCTATTTTTCACCAACTTTCGAACTACAGAGACCTAGAGGCAATTTACTTCACACAAATTCATCCCCAAGGTGTTGGTAATCAATCATAAACTCTTCTCTTTCAATTACCCAATATTTTTAATCACTTTTCAAGCAAAAATCAAGATTTTTTCATGGTAAAAATTGAGGGTTTGAGTAGAATTAGGGAATTTTGAACTCAAATTGGGGGCAAATTTCGAAACTAATTGCATATTCGGGTTCGGGAGTGAATGGATAAACAGAATCTGATTCGAACCCCGAGTTTGGATCAAGCGGGCCCGGGATCGGGTTTTAACTTTTTTTGAGAAAACTTAGGAAAAAAATATATTTTCAGTAAAGTTAGTTCCTTTAGCATAAATTAATGATATTAAACTAATTATGATTAGATTCGAGGGGGTTAGAGGAAATTCGAAAGGAAAAGCGATAATTAAGCTGTGAGTGACATGCGAATTTGAGGTAAGTGTTTGGTTTAACCTTGACTTGAGGGAATAAGAATTCCCCCTTAAATGCTATGTGAATTTACATGTGTGTGGTGTATAGGTGAGGTGACGAGTATCTATGCACCGCTAAATTATTGTTAAACATGTCCTTTCCCGTTTCTAATTATTTGCTTCCGGGCTTAATTATTTCAGGATCATTGATGTTTATATGTCTATTTGGATTCGTTAACTTATTGTTAAGTATTGTTCAAGTATTTTGGAAGTGTTGATTGTTCTCTTGGTTTTGTTATGTTACATAAGGATTGAGCTGGATGTCAGTGTCACGATATGTATATAATTTCCGGTTGGTTTCGTTGTGAAAAGATAAATGATGAAGTTTATGAGTTTTACAGCTTCTGTTTACAATTGTTGATACAAAAATGTTGTGAAAGGCTTGGCCTGAATTGTGAAAATTTTCGTAAATAAACTGATATGATATGTCTGGTAGGAGCGGCACGCCGCAACAAGGAGTGATAAGGGTGGACAGGTGGGACCGGGTTACACGCCGCAATAGGAGAAATAATGGTGATATATATAGGGAGGAGCAATAAAGGTGGACAGGTGGGAGCGGGTCGCCGCATTAAGAAGCGATAAAGGTGAATATTTATGTTTTACTAATTTTTTGGAAAAATAAAGATTTGGAAAACTCCGGTTTTATTAAAAAGGTTTTCGTACTCTTATTTTTACTGTGATTTAAATTGAAACTTGAAAATTTTGAGGAGTTGATTATAGCTGATATCTGAAAAGAGTTATCCGAGTTGTTTTTATTTACTATTGCAAGTTACTGGTTATTTAGTTTATTATTATTATTATTATTTCCTTTTTGCTCTATTATATATATTGTTCACAGGTTATATTGTTAATACCCCGCCGTAGCCTCGGTACTGCTTCGTCGAGGTTAGGCTCGGCACTTACTCAGTACATGAGGTCGGTTGTACTGATACTACACGCTGCAATCTTTTGTGCAGATCCAGGTACCTGCCAGAGTTATGAGGTTTTAGTAGCTGTGCATTTTCATTGGAGACAAGAGGTAGATCTGTTGGCGTTCACATACTCTTGGAGTCTTCTCTACACTATTTAGTTGTTGTTTTATTTCATTCGAAACGGACATATATACTTCTTTCAGCCCATTATTTGTAGTATTCTTAGTAGTTCATGAACTGTGACATCAGATATGGTTATATATATTTAGTTCGAGGTTCGGCTTATTTATTCGGTTATTATTATTATTATTCATGAAGTCATTTATTAGAAATTATTAGATTTAGTTTATTTGAAATTGCCTGATTGTGTTTACGCTTGCCTAGCAAGTATTGTGTTAGGCGCTATCACGATCCCGTGGGTTGGAAATTTGGGTCGTGACAGGTGCACCTCAAGGCGACATACTCAGCCCGATGAATCCCTTCTCGAGACACTCCTGAAGCTTCTATTCTTTAACGGACCATATTCTTTAACTTCAAGAGACTTTAAACTATAATTTTATCTTTAATCATGTTAATGCATGTAGTAATAACCTTATTATTGTTAATGCCATAATTTTCTATGCATTAGTTATACAATGGATAATACCAAAAAAGATATATAACTAATACTTATATTAATTATATATAAATTAAAAAATTATATCAAACAAAGTATTATTAATACATAAAATTAATACATGCATTATATTCTCTAATACACTCCACCAAACGACCTCTTATAGACAACGCATGATTGAACAGATAGTTGTCAATAGTTGTCAATTATGCTTCCTCGATCATCGTGTATTTTGTGTGTAATGTTGTTAGAAGTTCCCTTCGAAATAATACAACAAAATTATTACTAAGAATTTATAGTTGACGCAAATGTTAGCATTTTTAAGGAGCATCAACATTTGATATATTTGTGATCTGTTTATTTTTCTATTATATTGAAAGGAGAAGAGGAAGTTGACTAAGGGCATGATTATCATTTTAAATATATTAGTATTTGGTTGTGAGTTTTTAATAGTAGAAAAATCCAAAACTAACATTGTCATAAGCTATTAAATTCTTTAGGTGGACCCCATTTTTCATTCGACCTTCAATATCTTCATTAAATGCATTACTTGATTGTTATTATTATTTTTTAATAAGTACTTTTAACTAAAAAAATTATCTTTTTGATAATTTTATAATTCAAATGTTCACATGATTAAAAATACTAAGGTCAAATACATTTATATATGACAATTCTATTATCTCTTTAAGAAATATTATTTCATTTATTAACTATTCCAGGTAAAAAAGATTTCATTAAAAAAAAAATTAGTGATAATTTATGTAGATTTACATTCAAATGTTATTATATCATTATCAATTGATATCATTTTATACAAAGTCTCATTTAATTGCAATTTCAATTGAAATACTTTATATTTAAAAAATTAATAATTCAAAGTAAAATATAGTTTCAAGTCCCCTTTGTTATTATAGAATATTAAAAATTTGTTCAAATTGTATAATAAGTATCCCCTCTCTAAAATATGAGTTGAGAATGGTGCGCTTAATGTAATATCTATTAAAATTGAGCTTCTTTATGTAAAATGTATTATAAATTAAATTTCTATATGAATTTTTGTGTCGACAATGGTATGCTTTTAATTCATCCAAACTTAAACTCATGTAATTATCATATTTTTATTTTGGTTAACCTTATAACTAAGAACCATATTTCATTAGATTTAATTACATATGGTATATATAAAAATAGTTTATTAAAAGAATTGATTTTTGAGGCGTAGAAAAAGTTTGAAGTACAATTGTAAGGAAGAAACATGTCCTGTAACTGTTTCTTCATAGCTTTTTAATTGGCTTCTTCAATAGTTTATGGAAGCTTACTCTTTGGCACGAAAAGAGTTTACTTGGTCATATGGATAATTATTAATTTAAGGGTGGCAAATAGGCGGGTTGTGATGAATTTGAGCGGGTCAAGATGTGTTAGGTCAATAAATGAATCATTGCCTAACTCAGTTTAAAGTGTACTTAGGTTAAGATGGACTGGATCAAGATGGACTAAACAATGGGTCATAGCTTAACCCGCCTAATTTGACCCATATTTTAGAACCATGCTCATTTTGCAAAAAAAAACCTTTTACCTTAAAATATGCAAGTTAAAATATATTTTGGGGTAGGGTGGTGGTGGTGGTGATGGTGGGGGAGGGGAGTAGGGTAGGTGGGTGGTACATAAAAACAAAAAAAATAGAAAATAAAAATACAAATTTTGAGGTGGTTTGCGCGCACGGGAGGAGGGTGGTGGGTGGTGCAGAGAAACAAAAAGACAAAAAATTTAAAGTAAAAAAAAAAAGCTGAAAATTTAGGCAACTAAGTAAAATTTATAGATAAGTTGGGTTGAGATCTTTTTGTTTTGGGTGAGTTTCATGAGTTGTATTTGAGCTGCTTAATGGGTCAGAATGAGCTATAAAAAATAATGGGTTAACTTGGGCTCAGCTCAAATAGACTTATGAGCTAAAATATTTATAACACAATCTATTAATCTCTGGACGAGTTGGACTGGTCGAATGAATTTTGGCTCAAATTACAGCCCCTAGTTATTATTGTTCCATGTGATGACGGTTCTTTGTGTCTGTCCCCAATGTTTACGCATTTAATGAGATGGATTTTTATGATACATGTGACAGTAAATAATTATAATTTGTGAATTAGTAGTTAAAATGATATTACAGTCACCTTTTAATTGAAGTATAAAGATTTCCTTATAAATCTGCATCTTATAAATTTTTATGCAGGTTTGAAATAGTCTTGAATAGTACAAAGGGTGATTACACATCTATCATCAGTGAGAAAAAATTATAATTTTCTTTTGTATTATCTACTCATCGCGTAGATACTTAGTATATAGTAATTGTATGATTAATACGAAAATAAGGCTCTGAAGGATGGAGTTCAAAGTGAAAATGATTTGCCGGAGAATTTATAATTTTTATTTGTTTTTCTTTTGTGTCATAAAAACAAGCTAATTGCATATTAACCTTCTATTGCACATATTGTAGAGTGCTAAATATTGATTTTGTTGGACGAAAGTATTGTCGTCCGAAAGATCGTGACTAATTTTATTGTACTAAAATATTGGTTAATAAGAATGCTTTTAGGTTCTTTACTTTAATTCGCATGTCTTACAATGTATTATTTTTTCTTTAGAATTATTCGCGCATCGCGCAGGTACATATATTACTAGATATGAAATCTTTAATAGTTATGTGCCCGAGACTAGTTAACTTACAACTTGTTTGGATGATTATTACATGTTGTATTGTATCGTATTGTCACTTTAAATATAATGTTTGTTTTGATTATTGATCGTATTGTATCGTTTAAATCTATCGTTACATAACAATAAAATGTATTATTTTATGGAACGATAAATTTAGTGTAATCGTGTCGTTTCCTTATTTTTTTGTCTTATCTTGTCCTTTTTTATTATTAAATTACTTTTTTATATAATAATATTACCTCCTAATTTACTTTTTCTTTATAATAAATATATTGTAAGTTTTTGTATTGTTGCAACAGCAAATGATAGAATTTATGTAAATATTATGTACGCTCAGTACAATAAAAACAATACAGGAAACCATACATGCCAACATCCAAATAAGCTGTTAAATCCGGAACATGTAAATATCAACAAACAATTTAAACGGAAAGCAAAAAAATGGTGGCATTATCGCTGTACAAAGGAAACCTCCACAGAGTACCCGAAGCTCCACGCCGATGGCTTATGCCAACCCCCAAAATCTCCCTCAAGGACTTCAGAATTCTCCTCCGTCGCCGGTCCCGAGCCCTCTCTCGCCTCCTCACTACCACCACTTCTCCCGATGCCGACGCCGACGCCGCTGCCACCACCACCACCACCACCACCACCACCTACAACCCTAACCCTAAAGCTGAGTCCAATTCCAATTCTCAGGATGAGGTTCCTTCTTTGGTCCCAGTAAAGGCCGAGAAGGAAGAGGAGGTTCAAGGAGAGAATGGGAAATTGTCGGAGCAATTGGTCGATGTTTCTGATGTGATGGTTGAACCTAAGCTTGAGGTTTTGGAAAACGGCGAGAAATTGGAGGTGTCGGTGAATCCCCCAAGATTCGAGGTATTGAAATTTACATACAATTATTGATTTCATTTGTATGTAATGGTATCATCTATGTAATATTGCTGGTTTTTAGTTAAAAATCGCTTATCTCTTGCACAAAGTGCTCCTCTGCATTTTATTTTTGTTTAGTTAAAAAGGGCTCCGAGCTAAGTCAGGGGAAGTCGGTGTATACCATACACAGCTTTTCCCCATTTTTTCTTATTATCCGAGGGGGGGTTGCATTGCAATATGCCACGATGTAAGGAGGTATCATGTAGCAGATGATTTGGAAGAGTGTATGCTATATGTGTAGTAGGTTTTAGGTTAATATTTTTGAGCTGAAGCTTCATATACCGATGAGAGATGAGGATGTATATTTTGGTGATGATTGGGATAATTTAATTAGATTCTGGAAAGATTCTCCATTAAGAAATTAATTGTTATTGGAGAAATGGTGAATGTCATATGCTACATCAGATTTATTGAGATGGGGAGACGGTAGGGATGGCTTATTTGCAGTTAAGTCTAATTACGAGAGTTTGTTAGTGAGGCAGGAGTCGACTTCCCATACCTTTCTACTGTGTGCCCTGTGTGCCTAAAATGGCATGTCTCTTCGCGTGAATTGGCATCAAAGGCAGTAATACTAACGGCGGAGAACTTTAGGAAGAGGAGGATAACCTATGTTAGTTGGTGCTTCATGTGCAGATGTTCAGGTGAATATGTAGACCATCTCATGACGAGAGAAATAGGAGAGCATTTGAAGGGTTAAGAATGAAGTTGTAAAATTGAAAAATAATCTCATGTCTAGTTTCTCTTTGGTTCACCATGAGGTTCCTATTGTATAGAAGATTGGATATCTTTTGTACATAACCATATTTTGGTATAGGTTTCTCTACCTTTTGGTATGTGGCTTGGTATACAGTGGTTCCCCATCATCAATAAAAAAATGGATAAATGGTAATGAAATTTCCCTATTGAATAATTGCCAGCTGAATAAAGTGATGTTGTGTTGAACAGCGCTAATTATGTCATATACATTTTGAATGAACAGCCATCATCAACTGTGCAAAGGCAGAAAAGATCAATAGTTCTGCTAATGACTTCCTTTTTGTCTGCATCCTTGCTTGTAGTCCATTGGCATCTTTGTTCTTCTCTTACTTCTGATTTATGCATTCATTTATCTGTATTTTACATGTAATTCGGCAGTCGATTCTTTTTTGAAAACCACAAAATTAATTTGCCTGGATCTCTTTACGTGGCTCGTTGGAGATTATTGTAAGTTTTTCATCTTTATGTCTGAGCACGTCCCAACTCCAAATGGGGTTAGCAGAGAGGGACTCAGTGGGGTGGAAGGTGTTGGATATGAAAAAATATATGGTTATACATTATGTTTGTGATCAGAGTTCACTATAAATTTGATGCATAATTTTGAATAAGGACCACCTCCAAATTGTTTCCACTGAATTCCATTTCTTAGCTTTTTAAACTTTTTTGATCATTCTCTTTGGCAGACGAGCAACAAAGAGGATGCAGCAACTGATAAAGGGGAAAGAAAGAAGGAGATTGAGGACAAATTACAGATTTTGAATACGAAAAAGCACGGTCTAGTACAATTATTAAAACAGGTGATCTTGGTTAAAAACAATCCCTGGGGAAATGGAAATTTTTACATGAGGCCTATCATTTAGTTATTCTGAAAATCTGTCAAATTGTGTATGGAACTAGCATGATTATTATTTGGTCATGACTATTGTTTTTTTTTGCAGATTCTGAATGCAGAAGAGGAGCTAAAGAGACGGAGCATGCAAGGTATGACAGTTCGGTCGTCACTCCCGCTTCAAGTGGATACTACAAATGACAGTGGATCTATGACTAGACTAAACACACCTAGAATGGGCTCGGATGGAAACCTCATTGGGGAGATGGATGGAGAAGGGGGTGATGATGCTTCCAATCAGAACATGCTTTCTCGGAATTTGCTTCGTATGAGCAGTACATCGCCATCTTCAGAGTCTCAACTCAGGAAGACCCCCTACAATGTGGTAATTGCCTATCTACTTCTTGAACTATTACCTTTGGCCTTTCTTTTGTGGCACTAACACCAGGAATGGAAAAAGAGTTTTAATTTTGTTTCTAATTATATTTTTCTGGCAAAAGTTCCAAAAACTTTTAAGTAAAGCTGATAGCAAGAAAAGAACATTCATCTGTGCAAGTTATCAGTAGAACACAGTATTACAGCCTAGGTTGTTTCTGTTTTCTATCAAAATGTCTAGCATCTACGTTGTGAACTAGTAAATCAGAGGCATGCATTTAAGTCCTATTGGATAAAGTTACTGTTTTTCTAATGGAAGTAGGCTATTTCTTAGCTCCACATTGGATTGCTAGCTCAACTATTCTTGGGTGAAAGTTTTTTTTTTAAGATCTCATTCTGACTCCTAAGTGAGTGAATTGCAACACTTACTTTAATCAAAGTGAATGATTCGCAACAAATTTTGATTGTCACGAGTGAGATCTGCTTTTGGTGGAATGGTCAATCTTTGAGTGATTGTGTTATGTTGATCCCATGTAAATGGTGAGTCGGCTTGGCTTAGTCCATACTTTTGGTATCCTCTATGCTGATGCTATTACTGTTCAGACTCCAGAGTTGACATATCTGCTCTGTTTTCTTTTTTGATAAAGATATCTGCACTGTTTTCTTATCGTTAAATGGTACAAGTTGGCCGGTCACAATAATAGTACTACTCTAATTAAGATCTCAAGTTATTTTTATTTTCTTTCGCTTCCTAGTACTATGAACTCTGTTAGAAAAGAGAGGGGATACTGCACAGGGGCTTCTTTAAACCATGTTATGACTTCCTTATCAAAATATTATCCCATGTTATGACTTGGGTGCTTGTTAGTAGTAACTTGTCTGCACTAATCTAAAGCATCTATGGCTTTAGTTTTCAGCTATCACATTTTCTTGTTTTTTGGACTTCCATGTAGAGGTGTTCGTCAGTGTACGGTACGGTGTTTAGACATTTCGGTTTGTTATTTTTGGTATTCGGTTTCTTGAAATGATATACCAATATCATACCTAATTAAATTCGGCATGGTTCAGATTTTCTCCTTTTAGTTTCGGTTTATTCAGTTAGGTAACTTTGGTTTGTTCGGCTTGACTATAAACTAGTGCATAGAGCCATAAACTGTAATATTCTTAATTAAAGTACTCACAAATACAAAGATCAAATTTTTCTAAGCTCACAGAATCTTTATCCAATATCAGCAAGTATCAACATAATAGAGAAAAGAAGTAGATAAACGAATAAATTTGATAATTGAAAATGTCTTGTGACTTGCTGAACTTAGAGAATACAACAAGGACTAATCCAACATATGCAATTGCAACACACGAGTAAGAATTACCTTAAAACCGTAGAAATATTACGCTTAACTATTTGGCAACCCGAAGAGTAAGAGTCAGAATATGTAGCCTACCTTGTTCCTGCATTTTCGAAAAAAGTACATGGGTTTTACTATCGGTATTTAAGTATTTATTTTTTTAATAACTAATACCAAATTTTATTTAGAAACTTAAACTAAATACCAAAATTTTCGATTTCGGTACTGTAATTCAGTATGTTGGTATTATCAAAATAAAGGGAGAGGAAGAATCTTTAATGAGGACCAGCATTGATGGAAACAATAAATGCAAGGGGAAACACAATGTTATTTGTTTCCTCGGAAGTAATAGTCTTTTCGGAGTTCTATAAGAGGTGCTGTACATCTTCAAATTACCTCATTTTTTTCCTTTCTAAAAAAAGACCTTTTGGAATTTATTATTGATAATGGGGACAATGTGGAGAGGTAGAACAGCGCCACATTCTCTTAATTTTTCTAACCTAGAAACATGTCTATAGGCATATCAAAATTTGTGTTATTAACTTAGAGATGTTCTTACTAGTGATTGCCACTTGTTGGACTTGGACATTGCAATAAATCAATGATGTTGCTTTGCGCTTGTGCATTATCAAGAGTCCTCTGGTGCTTTGTCAAAGGAAAGACATTACTAAGTATATATCATTGTTGTATCAATTAGGAAGTATATGTGTTCTTTTACCTTGTCATACTAGTTCTAATGCCTAAACCCAAAAAGAAACTAAAATAATAATCTGTGAGTATTTTCTTCACCGCAAGCTGGGAATCATGTGGTTTTTTGGAAGGGGTGGGGTGGGGGGGGGTGAGGGATTACTAGAGTGATATATCAGCCTTTAACCACTTTTCCTTGAAGGATGATGCGAAATTCTCAATTCCTTTTCTTTGTAAATAAAGGAGTTCCAGATCAAGATCAGGCATACTTTTCATGACAAATAGCTTTATGAGGAGGGCTGCTGATGCTACATTAGACATAAGTTGCTTATTTCTGCTTTTGACAAAGATACCTTTTTTTTTCTGTCTTATACATAAACCTGCAGATTACCCTAGAAAGTAGAAACTACTGTAGAAGCTGATAATCCACAATAAATAAAATTATGGGACTCTTTTGTTTATTTTGATACTTGTTATCAGTAGCTCCATCATGGACTATTTACATTCCAAGACAACAAAAAGGAGGGGTTCTAATGAAACAGAACCAATGATGTCGAGCCAAGAGCACCTTCATTCCTACATAAAATGGTGGATGTACAAATCCACAACGGATCCTGTCCTTCAAGTCGCACGTTGCTTTCTACCACATCGTTTCAAACGAAGTTTTACCATAACATTCCTCTAAGAATGCCTATTTAAGGTCAACTTTTGTGTATTAGGGTATAAGGAAAGATGATAGCTATAAGAAAAAAAATTAAAAGAAGAAGACCTAATTTTCTCATACACCAGTTGGCTGAAGTGTTGATGAACTGTTTTTTAATCTGATTCACTAAGAGTAAGCTTAGTGTGAATATTTTCCTTCTGCAATAACTCAAAGTTTCATTGGCGCTTGTTACTTGATCAAATTAATGTGCCCAGGTTATTTCATAACTTAGAGTATGTAATACTCCAGGTTAAAACATCCATTTCACTTGCTCTGTTTATTTTCCAGGTTCCTCTCTCTTCACGATCTTTTGGAGTTACTGGCAGTCCTTCAAGGTTTGCACCTCCGGGTCAGCAAGGACAACCCTCAAATCTTCCCCCAATGTCCTTATCTGGAACAAATTTAGTTGCCTCCTCTCCTTCTCCTGCAGCATCAGGTGGTACTTCAGTGTTTAGGGATCGGTTTTCTAGCCCATGAGATTAGAAGTTATGTTGGTTGTTTTTACATGTCAAGGTGCCCTAGCAACTGGGTATTGTTCAAACTGGCTACTTATGAAGCTATAAATCATTCTGGAATTCCAAATAGCTCATTTACTGGAAAGGTATAATCACGATGCACTGTCAAGTTCCGATGCCTTCTAGTTGGAAGAATATAGTATTGCCATTCCTTTGGTCAGCTGTGCGTGTCCATATGATGCTTATGAAGTTGCGCTGATTAAGGTTAGTGTACTCTGTAGCAAGATGAATTTTCAGTTCTTAAAGGTGTGAAGAAATGAATATCCCGTGTACATATCTAATTCCATTTTGCTTTGAGTTAATGGTTAAGTCTTAAATTTCTTTTGCCTTGAAGCGATGTTTTATTTGTCATTGCTGTGAGATTTCCTTCTCAAACAAGGTGACCTCATTCAGATTTCAATGCCTTATCTTAAAGATCCCTTGTTAGGATTTATGAAATGCTCCTGATGAAGTATGTCACTGGTGTGTGATTCTTCCTGAAATTTGGCAAAACATAGTAAATAAATGTAACAAAGACTGAGAGTAGGATCTGACACCACGTGATCTTGGGAATGGGAACGGGGTTCCTGGTTGTACCTGTTGGTGGAACTTTCTTATGGTGTTTGACTCTATTTCACTTGTTTTTTTGTATATGTTCCTAATATTAGGAAATATTGGGTCACTTGGCTTAATATATAGGAGTAGAAAGTTTTGCCAAGAGACAGTACGCCGTGATGCAGTGTTTTGGCCTAGCTTCTAAAATCAGCTTATTTTGAAAATTACTTTTCTCAAAAGTGCTTTTAAAAACGTATTTTTGGTGAGAAACTGTTTGTATTTGGCTAATTAACTTAAAAAGAACTTTTGAGCAACAATTAATGCTTGGCCAAACCTTTAAAAAGTGCTTCTAAATATACCTTTTTCAAAAGTAAGTTACTTTTTTCTACTTCTCAAAAACTGTTTTTGTTTTTACTCAAAAGCATTTTTTTCTCCCTAAAAGTTTTTTTTGTTGGCTAAAAAAGTAGCTTGACCAAACAGGCTATAAGAGTGTATGCTTTCTCTATTTATTTTGTACCTTCTCCGTGGAAACATAATGGGAGTACGAAATGACCCGTTTTGATATCTTCATTTGTCATCTATTTCCATAAGCACCATGTCGGCTGAGTTATTCAATCTCGAGTTAGCAGGTCTTACTATATCCACTTTCTATTTGCTTGAGAACAACTCCATACTTTTTTGTTATTGGTTCTTTCTTCCTTCCTTCCTCATTCTTTTTACTTTTTCAGCTTTTGTTTTCCACGTCCTTAAGATCTGTCGCTCTATTGTCATATGATGGTACTCTTAAGTCTTAATGAATGGTATTGATATTTGGAATTGGAAGCCACGTGAACATGTTTGGCACATAAATTCCACCATTTATAATTTTATTATGAGGGGATCTGTCAATAAACTAAACCTGTTTATGGCACTACAGAGGATTTAGGAGCAGCTAATAGGGAGCAGACTAAGCTAGCAGTTTTGGAATGTAAGGGGGAAAAACAATTAAAAAAACCTCAGGAAATTGTGAAGGGACAATAAATCCTCTATTTAATTTTCTTCACATTCACTTAACCATGTTAAGTGAATAAAAGTTTATATACAGCACGCTTATTATGTATTTAGAGGTCGTTTGGTTTAGTTATGGTGGGCTTAGTTATGTGGAGATTAGTGATATTAGGAGAAATGATTGTTTACTTATAAAATGGTACAATTGAATTTGTTACGTGGTTTATAGACAAGCGAGATTTGATTCAAAAATGATAAATAAATAAGATTAAAATAAGACTAGCGGTTAAAATCAAAGGAAATGACAAGCTTGGCCCCGAGAGCAATGTATCAATGTAAAGAACAAATAAAGTTATTTTATTGAGCTTGAGAATGAAATATAGCATAACTTTTACTTTATTGAGCTTGAGAATAAAATATAGCATAACTTTTGCCAAGAATTTCCTGTCTTACAATGGCTGTTCAGCCTACTATTGATAGCCATACCTAGGGAAACAAGATCCTAGGATCAAGCCCCTCTTGAATGATAATAAATGGGCCATTGATGAATATGTAACGGCAGACCATGCATGCAAATATTCTCTGAATGCTAGGGAATATTCATTTGAATGCTATCTGATAGCAAATGTTCGATATGCTTACGTTTATCACACTCCCTTTGGAGTCTATTCAATGCCAACAACAACTGTTGTTCCTGGTACGAGTTGTTACTTGATTTACTTTTTGCTTGTCTTCGGTTCAATGTGTCGCGCTACTATTCGATCATTTAATATAAATCAATTTTACCATATACAGATAGTCTCCTTGCTTTCCAGTGGCATATCTTTGTGTCATTGAGAAGTTGGTTAAGATCCCTTTCTTGGCGGGAAATCTTCTGAAAACCTTTTGAACAGTCTCTGACGCTTGAAAGGGTGTACGTCTTCTCGCATTTAATACCCCGAACACGTGTTGCCCCACGATTTTGCAATATTTTTGACAGATCTCGAGGTAATCATGACTACGATTTTTGCCGTCTATATCTTTACTTATACTAATCATTCTACCTATTTCACTTCCAAAACTTTCATAAGTTCATCATCTTTTTTGCACTTAACCTCTTTCAACTCTCATCTTTTCCTGACTTTCTTAAAAAAAAATTCACAATCTTTTTACTACCATGACTTCTTTTATTGAGTCTTCCAAAAACTCTAGTCTTCTCTTCGTTGTAGGCCCGAAGAGAAACAAAGACAAAGAGGTTGATGTTGACGCTAATCCTCCCACGGTGAGCACTGTTGTACCCAAGCACCTAAGTATCGTTAACGACTTTCAAGAGAAGTTCTCCCTTGCGTCTTTACAGACTTGGGGCGTTGGCAGGTACCCCCCCCTCCATTCGCCCTTCCAGTATTCTTGCTGTAAAAGAGGACTGCAACTACCCAAACCTTAACATCCTTGCTCGGGATCTGATAGAGAGGGTTACCTTCACCAAGGAAGGTATTACTTATGTCTATACATACCCCTTCACCTTGGGTCCCTTTTCTTTAAGCGGAGGGCTCGACCCCGTGATCTTGGAGTTCTACCATCGGTACTAAGTCTGTTTGGTGCAAGTATGCTCTTCTATATGGCGAACGATAGCTTATCTAGACCGACTGTGCACGGAGAATGTGAAAACCCTAACCCTAACATACATGATGAACCTCTACTTTCCCAAAATCTTTTGTTGGGGGAGTAAAATTTTTTAGCAAACGTGGCCACCACGCCTTTCTCACCAGCGTGGATGATGACAATGACCGTGGATGGATGGAGCGGTTTGTCGTCATTTCTACTAGGGATATTATTCTGGCCAGAACTCCATCTTTTCCTAAATCATGGAATCGTTCACGTAAGTTTGTAATTTATTCATCTTTTTCCTTCGTAAAAAGACTGTTCACTGTCATTGTTGACATTTTCGTCTCTGTTGTTTCAACTACTCAGTGGACACCACCAAGGGTTCAAGGCTTGGGCCAGTGGGTTGAGAAGATTCTGGATATTACAATGCAAGAAACCCATCAGTGTAAGAAGATGGTTCGAAATATGAGTGGAAGGCCAAGAACCACGGTAAACTGAGTCCTTCTTCATTCTGCCTCCGTATGTACACAAGTAAATTTGCTAACTATATCTTTTGCTTGATTATGGACTCCCGCAGGCTCTGTCACTTGCCCCGAGGTCGATGTTTTGGCTAACCCCGAGGAGGCTGTGAGATTGTTACAAAGTGCTCTTGCTCGAAGCGGTGCCCTCGGATCTGCTTTCGGTTGGGGTGCTTCTTCTTAGAGTCCCCAGCCAGAGAACAAGCAACCAAAAAGGCGGCGTTCTTCCTCGCCTGGGGATAAAAATAAGAAAATAAAGAAAGCCACAACCGAGCCGGCCGTGGCCACAGTGGTCATTGAAGATGACAGGGAAGCCAGTGAAGAAGGGGCTTCCCTTCAAAGAAGAAAAAGATCTTTATCGGCTCATCCGAGTGCTCAACCGGGAGAGCTTAAAACCCTAACAGAGGTGAGGTCCGAGCTGTTTAGGGTGAAATGGAGATAGTAGAGAATGCTGATTTGCGCTTTCCGACCCCTATTGCTATTTCGGGTCCTTGGAGTTCGGAACTTGGGCCTCTTCTGCCTTTGATAGATGAGCAACCAATAGTCAACACTGCTCATGTTGCAGCTGCTTCTCAACCTATAACACCAACTTCATGCCCCTCTACACCTGCTGCACCTTCGCCACCAGCATCCGCTGCGTCTCCTCCACCGGTCACAGACGCCTGAGAGGAGGGTTCTTCTCCTCCCCCCATTCTCCAGACCACGGGAATTTGGGGCACAATTATTCACCCCCTTCTCCAGATCCCTAAGGGAGAAGAAGTGTCACTCTCTCGGTCTCGAAGGGATGCCATCTGATGTCCAGGCTGGCAGAACTTGCCAACTACATTAGAAGAAAATACACACCCTTTCAGGGGAGTGCATGTTGAATAATTCAATGCATAATACGGTAGCAGTTTCGTACTTGCTCTCTTATTGCTTGTTTTTACTTTTCTGTTGTAACAGGATCTCTAACTTCGATATAATTTTTGCAGGCCGTGTTCCTTGATTCCGAGGTCCTTCAGGGATTGATTCTTGATAAAGAAGAACTTATCTCCGAACGGGATCAGCGGTTGGCCGAAAGGAATCAACTTATTGCGTGCCTCCCGATGTTGGAGGCAAAGGCTGCTAAAGCGGGCGAGCTTGAGGCCCGGTTGCAGCAAAGTGAGCAGGAAATGATGGCCCACAACCAAGAAGCCACTCAACTACATACACAACTTCAAGATGCTAAGGCTAAGTGGGCTGAGCTTCAAGATGTTGTTATTGCTGCTGCCGAGCGCGAGTCTGCCTCTGTTGGACAGGTGAATAAGTTGGAGGCAACCTTGAGCTCCAAAACCGAGGAGGCTAATACCACAGAGGAGAAGAGGGCCAGGATGGAGGAGAGATTCAAGAAGATCATGGATCAAAACCGGCTTCACCTTTCTACAATTCGTGATCTCGATTCTAGCCTCGTCGTCACAAGATCCGAGAGGGATGGCCTTCAGGCCGAGGTTGACAGGCTTAAGGCAAAGCTCAAACACCAAGGGAATTACCTCGTATTTGAACAGACGTATGCTATGTATCATATGAGGAGAAAGGCCTTGGAGGAGGCCAAAGTGGGCATCGTTGATATTGATGATTGCATCACCAATGCCCGAGCACTGGAGTTAATTGCTTGAGAACGACTATCGGGTGGCATTGAAAATAAGGCCTAAGCTTTCGAGAAGCCACTACGAGAGATAAGGACAACTTTTCGAGGTTCAGATAATGAGTCTCCACTCCTGATAAATTTTTACTAACATAATAGACATGAAATTACGTACCTTTTTCTTCCCAGACTAGAATGACACTTACCGCTACTTCTGAGACCGCTAGATATATTAGCAATTGTTCACCTTCCCCCGATTTTAATAGTAGCAAGGGGTTGATAGATAATGTTTCAGGTCTTTCAAGCCCTGCTGACATTTCGGGCTCCATTCAAAATTGTTCTTATTTTTCTGAAGTGAGAAGAAGTGATGACACTTTTCCGAGCATTGAGAGATGAACTTGCTTAAAGCAGCCAATCTTCCGGTTAGCCTATGTACTTCTTTTACGCTCATTAGGTGGTCCGATATGTCTTCGATGACTTTGATTTTAACGGGATTTACCTCGACCCCTCTCTACGAGACGATGAAAACTAAGCACTTATGGGAGCCAACCCCGAATGCACACTTTTCCTAGTTGAGTTTTATGTTATGCTTCCTCAAAATATCGAAGGTCTCTTGGATGTGCTTTAAATGATCACCTGCATGCTGCATTCAAAGATTTACTAACATGTCATCTATGTATACTTCCATTATTTTACCTATTTTCTTTTCGAACATCTTGTTCACGAGCCTCTAATTAATGGCTTTGTTGTTTTTAAGCCCGAAGGGCATCACGTTATAACAATATGGGCCAAAGTTCATTATGAACGAAGTTTTTTCCTGATCCTTTGGGTTCATCTTGATTTGATATTACCCAGAATAGGCATCGAGGAAACTCATTAACCCGTGACGGGCCATTGCATAAATCATTTGATCAATGTTTGTCCATGGGAACGAGTCTTTAGGGCACGCCTTATTCAAGTCTTTATAATCTACGCACATTCGAAACTTGTTATTCTTTTTCGGAACCACGACTACATTAGCTATCCTTTTGGGATACTTTACCTCCCGGATTGAATCGATGTCAAGTAGTTGAGTTACCTCTTCCTTAACAAACCTTTTTCTGACCTCGGCTATTTGGCATTTCATTTGCCTTATCGGAGGGAAGCTCGGGTCAGACTAGCCTGTGCACGGCCACCTCTAGCGGGATACCTGTCATATCTGAGTGCGACCATGCAAAACAATCAATGTTAGCTTTAAGGAAATTAATAAATCCTAACCTGAGTTCGGGATTGAGTACTGTTCCCTAGTGAAATTTCCTTTCCAAGAATTCTTCGAACAAAGCCACTTTCTCGAGTTCTTTTTCCGTGTATTTGGTTACATCTGTCTCTTCCGGTACCTGAAAGTATCTCGGCACCTGGTGGGATTCCGATGACTCATCGCCTTTATCATCTTCACTTGGCACGGGAGCAAGCGCTGGTTCTGTAATTGCTATTGCTGGGCTCCTTCCCTTTACTACTAGAAATCGATACTGCCTTCATTTTTCTTGCTGCCGGTTGATCTCCTCTTATCTGCTTGATTCCTTCTAGGGTCAGGAATTTCATTATTTGGTGATATACTGATGGTACGACCTTCGTCTCTTGTAACCATGGCCTCCCGAGGATTATGTTGTAGCCCATGTCGCCATCCACCGCTTCAAATAAGGTGGTCTTTGTTACCCCTTCGACGTTCGTGGGCAGTAGGATCTCTCCTCGGGTTGTCACACTTGCCAAGTTGAACCCGACGAAGAGATTTTTTCCCAGAATGATGCTTCCGGTTAACTCCGCTTGTTCCAGTACTCTCCATTGAATGATATTGGCTGAGCTTCCTGGGTCGACCAAAACACGCTTAATCTTGAAATCTAGGACATTAAGAAAGATTACCAGGGCGTCGTTATTCGGTAGAAGAAGTCCGTCGGTGTCTTCCTCCGTGAAGGTGATGTTGTCTTCTGTGACTTCCCAGAGTCTCTTGATGTGGGTTACTGATAACTTTGTCTTCTTGGCCGCCAAGAACGTTACACTATTGATTTCATTTCCTTTCAAAATCATGTTGATAGTCAACCGAGGAGGGTCTTCTCCTATCTTCGATGGTTCTACGTTATCCTGGTTGCGACTGCAATTGTTCTTGGCTCAGTCGCTTAAGAGCTCCCGAAGATGGTTGTTCTTCAACAACGTGGCCACCTCTTCACGCAGATGCCGACAATCCCCAGTTTTGTGGTCGTGAGTCTCATGATACTCGCACCATAGGTTATGATCACTCTGGGTTGGATCAGATCTGATTGGCTTCGGGAATCACGCTTCTTTGATATTCCTCATCGCTGATACCATTTCCACTACGCTGTTGTTGAAATTGTAATGAGACAACTTGGTATTTGGAATCCCGGGTCCCCGGTACCTCTTTTTCTTGCAATGATCTGCTGTTCCGGCCACAATCAGTTCTTCTGTTGGGAGTGAACCTATACGAGGACTAGAACCCTTTGCTGATGCGTCCTTCGGCTCTCTCGTATGTCAAAAAGCGATTAGAAGATCATCGGTCTGCATCAAAATCACCTTTGAACTTATCACGATTCTTGTCTCGGTCCCGCCCGTTGGTTGATGCCGGAAACCCAAGCTGATCATCTTCTATCCTTATTTTCGACTCAAAGCGATTATGAACATCCGCCTATGTGGTCGCTTGAATTTCGAGCAGGCTTTCCTTCAGCTTTCGGGAAGCGTCAGAGCTTATTGAATTCAAACCTTTTGTGAACGCCTGCGCTGCCCATTCATTTGGTACGGTCGGTAGCAACATCCTCTCTTTCCAGAATCTGATCACGAACTCCTGCAGCAATTCGAACTCACCTTGTGCGATGCTAAACATATCTGCCTTCTTGGCTTGTACCTTTCTGGCCCCAACATGGGCCTTAATGAATGAATCTGCAAGCATTTCAAAAGAGTCAATTGAATGCTCGGGTAAGAGCGAATACCATGTCAAGGCCCCCTTCGTGAGAGTTTCTCCTAACTTTTTTAGTAGATACAATTCGATCTCATGTTGAACCAAATCGTTCCCTTTCACATCCGTTGCGTAAGTTGTGATGTGCTTCTGAGGGTCCGAGGCCCCATTGTATTTTGGTATGTCCGGTATCTTGAACCTCTCCGGGATTAACTTCGGTATTGCGCTCGGTTTAAACGGCAACTGAATATATTTTTTCGAATCTGGACCCCTAAAAAATGGCGGTGCACACGGAATCTGATCCATTCGGGTATGAAACTCTTTCGCGTTCTGGTCCATCTGCTCGTTTATCTCCTTCATGAATCACATGAGCTCAGTTTTGAAGGGATCATTACTGTTATCGTTACCAGATCTGCTACCGGTTCCCCCCGCCTCGTCGAAGCCGACCTCACCTCTCGGGGTATTGCTATCAACTCTTTGAGCCGTCTGATTTGCAGGAACGCTGGGAGGACTGGACCCCTTCCATTTGCATTGTTGGAAGCGCCTGTCAACGCTTGCTTCAATTCCGTCATGACCTGATCCTGCCTTGAGAGGTGGCCCATGATGGATTTCTGTTGCTTTCTTAGGATCCTTACTTTTTCCGTAATGTGTCCATCTTCCGCGTCATTGGGAGTTGTCTCCTGTACATGTCTGGGGTACTGTCCTCCACGGACCGGATTTGCCTCGTCCCCTTCGTTGCGGGTGTCGTTGATTGATTCCTCATGTTGAGGTATATTTTCATTTCTCTCTACGTTATGTGCGATGTTGACATCATTAGCTGTCATTTTTGATTTCTTGCAAAGGAACAAAGAACCAAACAAGTTAGTCTAAGCCCCACGGTGGGGGCCAAACTGTTTACCCGTAAAAATGTACAGTTGAATTTGTTACGTGGTGTATAGACAAGCAAACTGATTTGATCCAAAAATAATAAATAAACAAATGCCTCCGAGGATAGAAATAAGAACAATGTAAAGAGCAAATAAAGTTATTTTATTAAGCTTGAGAATGGAATATAACATAAGTTTTGCCAAGTATTCCACTGTCTTATAATGACTGTTCAACCTACTATTTATAGCCATACCTAGGGAAACAAGATGGGGTATTATCACTTCTAGCCCGTGCTAGAAACTATTTACATTCAGTAGCCGAAAAAGTGTCCAAAATTTNTATATATATATATATATATATATATATATATATATATATATATATATATATATATATATATATATATATATATATATATATATATATATATATATTTTCTTGCGATTATTTTGAGAACGGCTATACAATGTCATTTTTCCAAACAATATCCTAGGATCAAGCCCCTTTTAAATGACAATAAATGGGACATTGATGAATATGTGGTAGGCCGTGAATGCAAATATTCTCTACAACGGCTGCCTATTTAATGCCAGAAATATTCGTCATTGAATGCTATCTGATGACAAACATTTGATCTGCTCACGTTGATCGCGCTCCCTTCGGGGTCTTTTTGATGCCAACTGCAGCTGTTGTTCCCGGTACGAGTCGTTACTTGATTTACTTTCTACTGATCTTAGGTTCCACGTGTCACACTACTATTCGATCAATTAATATAAACCAATTTTACTTTATACAATGGTGAGATTAGTTATCATGGTATTATTTCTTATTAACTATATGATATGTTTTGTTAATCTTGGGATTGTCAACTTTATTACTTTATCTTGGAATAAATTATCTTGGATTAATATCCACGCTCTGGCATGTATAAGTTATGTTGGTGCTATTTTAATTTTGGGATAACTTATCTCAGGAGTAGTAGCCAATCAATAGTTAAGGCAGTACTAAATGTCATGACCTAAAATCTCAACCATGGGGCCATGAAGGCGCGCTAACATTCGCTTGCTAGACAAACTAACATTAACACAATATTAAAGCAGTTAAACAATTAAAGTCAAATTCTTAATAATAATAATAAAAGTGAAATCTCATAAAATATATAATAGCTTTACAACCATAGATTATTCTTTGAATTTGGTGTCACAAGTACATGAGCCACTAGAATACTACATATAAAGTCTGAAAAGAAATGCAATACCGTCTGATACAAGAAAAACATCAATAAATATAGGAAGGGGGCTCTAGGGTGTGCGAACGCCAAGCAACACAACCTCAACTCTCCTGTTAAAGAGATCGAACAATCACCTCCAAAAGCCCATCGGGACCAACACCGGGATCTACACAAAAAGTGTAAAAGTATAGTATGAGTACAACCGACCCCATGCAGTAAATATCGAGCTTAACCTTGACGAGATAGTGACGCGGCTATGACAAGACACTCATTATAAACTTGTACGTATAATAAGCAGAAAACAATAACAAGGTAGAGAAATGAATAACTACATGATAAACAGAATAAGAAAATAAATGACAGAGGGCCCAAAATTTCATTGCATCACGGTCTCAGAACACAATACGGTAGCGGGATATAACAACCAAGAATAGCTACAATACATCTTGTTTGTTGCGGTGCACAACCTGATCCCAATATATATCAATAACCATACAATTGCGGCGTGCAACCCGATCCCAAAATATATGAATAACAATACCATTGCGATGTGTAATCCGATCCAAATATATTAATAATAATACGGTTGCGACATATATTTCAATAATAATACCGTTGCGACGTGCAACCTGATTCAATTATATAAATAACAATCAAATACGTCTATTCTCACAACGTACATAAAAGAGAATTAAAAGTGCATAATTTGCTAAGAAAATACGAGCACGGACAAAGAGGATTATACAATTCGATGTTCATGAACCTGTCTCACACTATATGTCAGCAAAGACTTCGACAAGTCGTAGCACGAGAACAATTAAAGATCACACAATCCGACATAACATAATAGAATGAAACAAGAAGCAAGTAAAGCATGAAACAGTAAAAATACTTATCTAATCACATGTGAGCATATAACAAGTAAAGGTCGATGATAAATAAAGGCATGAATAAGTGGAGGCATGCAACAAATAAGGACATGTATATAACAAGTAAAGGCATATATCAAGCAAAATGATATAACAAGCAAAAAATATGGAATAAATTATTAAAGACATGGTATAATTAAAGATGTAAAATAAAGTAATACACCCCCACATGCTTAACCCATAACGACACATATACACTCTCCACTTTGCATACAAATCACGTAGCAAATATACCAATCATGTTCTAATTCCCTCAAATTGAGGTTAACCACGATACTTCCCTCTTTTCAAAACAAGATCAACAATTTGGCACAGTTTTTTCTTTAGAACAAGCCTCCAAACCACCTAAATCTTGTCAAATATTGCTCAAATAAGTCGACATAAGATTTAGAAACTACCCTCATACGAAAAAGGTTCGATCTTTAACATATTTGGAAAGGTCAACAAAAAGTCAACCCAAACCCACGTGGTCGAAATCCGAAATTAAGACCAAATCTCAATTACCCATTCAACCTCGAGTCCAAATATGTTATCTGTTTTGATATTCGACCTCAATTTAAGGTCTAAATCTCAATTTTATAAAATCTCTAATTTTACCCCAAAACTCTATTTCTAATACATAAAATTATATATTTGATAGTGAAAATTCATGGGAAAGTAATGAGAATTGAATTAAATAAGTTAAAATTACTAGCCTTTGAAATTGAGAAGAAATTGTTCTTAAAAAATCGCCTCTAGGTCTAAAAAATGGTATAAAATGAGCTAAGTCTCAAAATTTCAATCTTTTATCCATCTGTAGGTATCGCAATTGCGAACCACTATTCGCAAATGTGATCAGTGCCTGAGCCCCTCTGATGTCGTAAATGAGACATAATGATCGCAAATGCAAACACTAGGACCATCGCAAATGCGGATTTGGCTACGCAAAAGCGAATCTATCCCCTTCTCTCATGTTGCTATTTCAATGAAAACTTCGCAAATGCAAAGGCTGAACCCATCGCAGATGCGAACTAAGCTTCACAAATGCAAAGTTGCCATTCCCTACCCACCATCGCAAATGCGAGCAAGCTATCCTCGCAAATGCGAGATCTGCAGTCCAACAACACCAACAACACAACAATTATACCAAATCAATTTGAACCTATCTGAAATGCAATCGAGCCCCTCGGGTCCAATCCGGAAATTCACCACAAGTATAATAACATCATACAAACTCGCTCGCAAACTTTAATCATCAAAATAACTTCTAATATTAAGAATTGATCTTCAAAACTCAATTTTTTTCAAATTTCCAACTTTCTACACAAAGCGCCGAAACAGCCTCGGGTCACCCGGGACCCTAACTAAACATGCGTAAAATACCAAAATCATCATACAATCCTATCGGAATCGTCAAAACACTGATCCAGGTTTGTTATGAATGTTGACCACGGTCAACTCTAGCCACATTCAAAGTAAAAAATCACATTTCTTTAAAATTTCACATTTAAACTTTTCAGAATTTGACACGGACCATTCACGCAATTCATAAATCATCAAATAAAGTTATGAAACGTCTCGTAACACTAAACGGAGAACTAGTATGCAAAATGACCTATCAGATTATTGCACTAAATTTATATCCCAAAATTATTTTTGCTTATCCATCATACCAAACGACCATGTAGACATAAAAATTTTAACGGATCAAGCTACATCCTAAATTAAAGATACTATAGGACTCTTGAAATCGGAGTCTATTAGGGTTGCTTAGAAGTTAGTCTACCATAAACCTAACTCGGGATACAGATTCCCTTGAAGAGGCGTCTCAAAATTCCCATAAACTCTTTGGATATTCACAAAGAGATCAAAATATGGTCGAATACTTCTTGACAATCAAATAGTTCAAGAAGATAGAGATCAAATACATCCCCAGAAGGTCTGCCCATCCTACATTCGATAAATACGCTGCTTCAGCACTCGAATCACGGAAATAATCAGGAGAGAAGAATCAAGGGAGAAACAAAATTGTACTCACAATTGATTAGTAAAATATTTTTCTCTTATTTTGTGATTGCATCTTATTTTTCATATCTTTAAAATTTATTGCAAACAAATGAATTTGTAAACAATAAATTTGTGTCGAGAAAATAAAATCAAGACCGAAAAATATTGCAACAATCATAGTATTTTATTTCAAATACTTGAGTGTTACAATATCTATGAATCCTCTGATTCCACATTTCAACAGTAAATAAAAGAGCCTTCGAGCTTAATCTTGAATTTTATTTTATTTTAATCCAAGTGCTTGAGGCCTGATCTTGATCTTGGCGTATTTTTAATCTAACGGCTTGCAGCTTGTTCTTGAATCTTCGTCTTGATCTTTTAATCCTTAGAACACTTGAATGCTTGTAGCTTTAAGAGAAATCTGCAGTGTTTGATCCATGAGCTCCCTCTTGCTTCTTGTTATAACTTTTGGTGTCTTTCTGATTTATGAAGATTCCTATTTATAGTTGTGGGAGGGAAGAGTTGTGATGAGAACAAACTCTTTCTGACCAATCAGATTGAAGCGTGACAAGGCCGCATTTGATTGGCCAGAACACGTCACTTGCACATGTGGCACAATTTCATTGGCCTTTTAATTTGACTTGGCATGCCTTGTCATTTTGACACGTGGCAAGATCCTATTAGATCTTCCGTTTGACTTGGCACGCCACGTCATTTGACACGTGGCACCAAACTGGGCTTCTAGGAAGATGACATATTGGGCTTAATGAAGTGGACTCATCACTTTAGNATATATATATATATATATATATATATATATATATATATATATATATATATATATATATATATATATATATATATATATATATATATTAACCCAATAAATTTATTTGAACTAATATTTCTTGAATTTAAAATACAGTTCAAATTATTTTATTGATTTAATTTCAATAAATTTTAAATGCCTACAACTGCCTCTACTTCAAAACTTGTCGATGTATTTACACTTTAAGGACTAGGCTTGAACTATTAACTTGATACTTTTTAAATATTAATAAAATCTATGAAATGCATTTCCTATATGCCAAAAGAGAGAATAACTTAATGAATTGCGCCACATCGAATGAGAACGTAGAGGATCTGAATTAATTCTACTTCTATCAATAACTTTGGTAGTCATTTTTGTCCACTTTACATTTTACAAAGATACTAAGCATGGCCAGTGATAAGAAAGGCAATAACAATAATGATCGTTCCATTGTTCAAATTCGATTGAACAATCTCAAAATGTGGGTCGAACTCTGTTGTAGCTTTTGTCTTATAAAGATGAAAATTCAGTCTTTGATTGAGCAAGAAAAACCGCAACAAGAATAACTAGATGCAGTCCAAGTTTAATACGTTTTTCCGCTAATAAGTTGAATTCCTCCGGGAGTCTGATTATAAAATCCATCCCACATCAGTATTTGTTTTTCTCACAACCACCTTTTTGACATCTATAAATGCCATTCATTCTTTATTGTATTAGTACCAAATTCAGTACCAAATTCATCGTTTGCAAATTACTTTGAGTTTATTTTTGACGACTTAGAGACATTGATGCGAGATCTTTAAAAGTTCACAGTAAAGATCTTTAAAATTTGCGGCGAAGAACTATAAAAGTTCTTGCAAAGATACTCGTGGTCATGATCTTTAAAAGTTCATAGTTAAGACCTTTAAAATATGCGGCGAAGACCCATAAAAATTCTTGCAAAGATCCTTAAAAGCTCATGATTAAAATCTTTAAAAGTTCACAGTGAAGACCTCTAAAATCTTGCGGCTAAAACCTTTAAAAGCACGTGATGAAGACCTTTAAAAATTCGCGACGAATACCCTTAAAAGCTCGTGGTAGAAATTTTTAAAAGTCGGCAGCGAGGACCCTTTAAAGTTCGCTACAAGAACATTTAAAAGCTGAAGAGGGGCACATTTAAAATTTCGAGATGTACACCTTTTAAAGGCTCGAAACAAAAAACTTAAGAATTCGGATGCCTTTAAAAGTTAACGACGAACACCTTTAAAAGTTTGCAATAAAACCTTTAAAAGTTCAAGGCGAATACCTTTAAAGTTCGCAACAAAAACCTTTAAAAGAAAAACTCCAACACGAACATCCTTTTTTTTATGGTTCAATATCAATATTTTCTTGCTTAATATGATGTATTGACATCCACTAAATAGAACTTGGTTTTCTTTTAAACATCGCTATTGGTCATGTCTCGAAGTTTTCTGTATTTGAATATAAATCTCATTTTTCTTTTGAAGATAAGATTGTTAGTTACCTTTGTAGCTTTGCGGTAGGAAGTATATGTCTCAACATGAGAACGTCAAAAATATGAACCATTTAATTTCGTAGATGTTAAACTTTAAAATCTAACACATATCCAATATCCGCAATCAAGCACCTTCAGAATCATCTCAGACAATATTTTAAAACCAACTTTAAATTGCACCATGCTGACAATTTCAGATTTGTGCAGTTTCATCAAAAAACTTGTATCTTGGTGTAGAAATATCGAATTCACGAACCGTTTGATTTCTTGGAAACTAGACTTCAACATCTGAGACATATCCAAAATTCAGAATCAAATAATTTCAGAATCGTCCTAGATATTATTTTGAAACTAACTTTAAGTTCCGACACGTTGATAGTTTCAGATTTGTGCAGCTTCACCAAAAAAATTGTATTTTGGTGTAGAAACGTCGAAATCATGAACCGCTTGATTTGTTTTTGGATACTAGACTTCAATATCCAATACACATCCAAATTGTAAAATTTAATATCTTAAGGATAGTTTCAGATAATAATTTGAAGTCAACGTTAAATTCCGACACACTGACGATTTCAAACTTGCCGGACTTTACCAGAACTTTTATATCTTGGTATGTAAGCCTCAGGCCACAACTTTTATATCTTATATTTTCTCACCAAATATTTTGGGTTCAAGCCTCACTAAATTTGAAATATTGTGCCAAGAAATTTTTCTTCTTATACTCGTGTTCCTCTTTGACGCCTCTCTTCTCTTCCTTTGTTTAGGACAGAGAGAGGATATGGAGACCAACAAACTTGAAGGTTATGTAAACATGAAAACATAGTGAATCCCGAGAATTCTATGCAAATACTTTGTAGCCTCCTAAAAGACTATAATCATTTCATTGAAGACACCAATTTACCATAGCGGCTTTCCCCCTTTATATCAAATAGAATCCAAAGTTTAACAAAAGAATGATATCACAGCTCGATTTTCAAGTGCTGATTGAATGGATTACATTCCATCGTACTTCAATCGAATAACGATTGGGGCACTATGTATCTTTTGAACTCATGCGACTGAACTCATAATGAAATTTAAACTGCCTACACACCTCAGTGAAGAGGATCAAGTCATACCGTAGTTAAGAATGGGTGATTTTTTTTGATTATTATTTTTTATGTCTTAATTTTTGTCCAGGTCGCCTCTTTCGAGGTTTTAAACCTAGCAAACTTTTTTTATGTCCTAACTTTTGTCTAGGCCGCCTCTTTCGAGGTTTTCAACTTAGCAGACTTTTTTTTGGAGTCGTACACAATTTATACTCTTGCGGACCAGGAGTAACATGCAGTTTATGCTCTTGCGTTAAGGAACGTAGAGACTTGAAATTTTAGCTCGTATTTTGAGGAGCCTTGCAACTTGGAGATTTTGCTCAAATTTGAAGAGCTTCATGACATAGAGTTTAGGCTCGTGCGTCCAGGAGCGTTGTAATTTGAAGATTTAGCTTACAATTGGAAATGCTTTGCAACTTGAAGTCTTGCTCAATTTTGAAGAGTTTTGCAACTTGAAGTTCCATCGAATTTGAAGAGCTTCTTGACTTGAAGATTTAGCTCAAAGTTGAAGAGCATTGCAACATGAACACTTTGCTCGAATTTGAAGAGCTTTCCAACTTGAATCTTTTACTCGAATTTGAAGAGTTTTACGTCTTGAAGTTTGGCTCGAATTTGAAAAACTTTGCGATTTGAAGTCCTTGCTCGACTTTGAAGAGCTTTCGACTTGAGTCTTTGCTCGTATTTTAAGAGCTTTGTGACTTGAAGACTTTTATCAAATTTGAAGAGCTTTATGTCTTGAAGATTTAGTTCAAATTTGGGGAGTTTTGTGATATACAATATGGTTTCATGTGCCAAGAAACATTATAACTTGCATTTTAGGCTCGTGCGTTTAGGAGAATTATTACTTGCTTTTTAGGCTCGTGCATTTAGGAGCATTATTACTTGCTTTTTAGGCTCGTGCATTTAGGAGCATTCCAACTTGAAGTTTAGGATCGTGCATTGAGGAGTATTACGACTTGCAGTTTACGCTCGTGCGTTGAAGAGCATTACGCCTTGTAGTTTAGGCTCGTGCATTGAAGAGAATAGTATGAAAACTTGCCCCATCTTCGCCTTATTGTTCTTCTTCTTCTTCCTCGTAAGGATCAAAGATAGGTATTTCTTGGTCTCCACTTGTGGCCATACTTAGTTTCATATCATGAGCATGAGTTGCTAGTTCTTCAAATATTTTGGGCTTTATTCCTTGTAAGATATAGCGAATACCCCAACGCATGCCTTGAATGCACATTTTGATACTAGAAGTTTCACTAAGACGATCTTTGCAATTGAGGCTTAAGCTCCTCCAATGGTTGATGAAGTCAATAACTAACTCATCATTTCGTTGATGAGAGTTTGTAAGTTCGATCATGCTTAAGATGCGTCTTGTGTTATAGAAGCAATTGAGAAACTCTTGCTCCAACTGATCCCAACTATCGATAGAACCGGATTCGAGATCTGTGTACCACTCGAATACATTACCTTTGAGAGATAGAACAAACTGTTTGACAAGATAATCGCAATACGTTCTAGCATTGTTGCAAGTTTTAACAAAGTGTGCTACATGTTGTCTCGAATTTCCCTTGCCGTCGAATTGTTGCAACTTAGGAGGTTGATAACCAACATGCATCTTCAAGTTATCAATTCTTTGCGTATATGACTTTGCATATGTGGGAGATAATTTGGACGACACATGCTTATTTTTATAGCCTCCATGATTAAGTCCTTTAATTTCTTAATGGAAATCAGACCTTCAGCGGAAACTTGGTTCTCCTTGGTTGTTGTTGTTTGCTTTTTGGAAGAGTCTCCTTTCTGTTGTGTCTTTTGAAGATGTAAATGTGCTTGTCTAAATTCTCCTTCTACTATGCTATCCAACTTATTTGTTAACTTGGAAAGTTTAGCATCTTGATCTTGCACGCGCTTTGACAAGCCTTCAACTGCTTTCATTAAATTTTCTAGTTGTTCTTCTATGGTAGAAGCTTCAATAACCATTTCTTGCATGATCAACGTAGAGGATGAAGGGTTATATGAATCATTATTGCGATAGAGCTTAGATGTCGCATTAATGGATACTAGAGTAGATCTAGCGCTCAAGTCATCATAATTGGCTTGCATGAAAGATTTGTTTGAACTTAGATGAACTAATAGCCTGTTTGGCCAAGCTTCTAAAATTAGCTTATTTTGAGAAGTGTTTTTCTCAAAAGTTCTTTTAAAAAAAGTACTTTTGGTGAGAAGTAATTTGTGTTTGGCTAATTAATTTGAAAAGCACTTTTGAACAGTAGTTAGTGTTTGGCCAAGCTTTTGAAAACTGCTTCTAAGTGTATTTTTCTCAAAAGTGCTTCTCAGAAAAGTGCTTTTGGAAAGAAGCTACTTTTTTTTTTCTGCTTATCAAAAACTGCTTCTGCTTCTCCTCAAAAGTAATTTTTTTCCTTCCAAAAGCTTGGCCAAACACCTCATTTTTGGTCAAAAGTGATTTTAGAAAAAAAAAACACTTTTGGCCCAAAAAAAAAGCTTGGCCAAACAGGCTATAAGTTGGCAAGAATCTTTTCGATCCTTTCTGTGACGTCCTTCCCTTTTTGGGTCATGCTTGTAGAGGATCTTGCTCCTTTAGAGGATGAAAATCCGAAAATAGAGGTTGATACGAACCCCACTTGGAGTGTTTGTTGTCCTAAAGAGCTTGCTTTGCTCCTTGTAACTAGCCCAAAGCTTCTAAAGGTAATATCAATGATGCTTTCCACATCACCGTAGAACATGGAATTAGCAACCTTGGCGGAAGTTGATATGGAGTTGATTTTCTTTGAAGCCATTTCTGATATTTTTGAGCTTTGGTGATTGAAAAGTTGAGATGAGAGGTAGAGATTGTCCCACTGCGCGTGCAAGAATTTGTAGACAATAAATTTGCGTTGAGAAAATAAAATCAAGACCGAAAAATATTGCAACAATCATAGTACTTTATTTTAAATATTTGAGTGTTACAATCTCTATGAATCCTCCGATTCTACTTTTCAACAGTAAATAAAAGAGCCTTCGAGTTTAATCTTGAATTTTATTTTATTTTAATCCAAGTGTTTGAGGCCTGATCTTGATCTTGGCGTATTTTTAATCTAACGGCTTGCAGCTTGTTCTTGAATCTTCGTCTTGATATTTTAATCCTTAGAACACTTGAATGCTTGTAGCTTTTAGAGAAATCTGCAGCATTTGATCTACGAGCTCCCTCTTGCTTCTTATTATAACTTCTGCTGTCTTTCTGATTTATGAAGACTCCTGTTTATAGTTGTGGGAGGGAAGAGTTGTGATGAGAACAAATCTTTTCCGACCAATCAGATTGAAGCTTGACAAGGCTGCATTTGATTGGCCAGAACAAGTCACTTGCACATGTGGCACAGTTTCATTGACCTTTTAATTTGACTTGGAATTCCTTGTTATTTTGACACGTGGCACGATCTTATTAGATCTTCCGTTTGACTTGGCACGCCATGCCACGCCATTTGACACGTGACACCAAGCTGGGCTTCTAGAAGATGACATATTGGGTTTAATGAAGTGGGCTCATCACTTTAGCCCAATTAAATGGGCTAGCCCGATGGATTAAAACTTATTTATTTAATTCATATGAATTGGACTTATATATTGATCCAATTATATTAGCCCAATAAATTTATTTGAACTAATATATATTGAATTTAAAATATAGTTCAAACTATTTTATGAAATTAATTTCAATAAATTTTAAATGCTTACAAATTTCCCCTACTTCAAGACTTGTCGATGTATTTACACTTTAAGGACTAGGCTCTAGAAGTGTAAAGACTAGAAACTTCAGGAGCTGGAAGAGAAGTTGGTTCGATTACCTACTTGAGCTGATTTTGTGCAGATTCACCAACTGACAGAAGAATCTGCAAAATCCTTTTTGTTCTTGTATTGCTCTTGGCTGAAAATAGTGGGAAACAATCTTTTCAAGATATCCAAACTCAATTCTGCAGCAAGCAGATCCTGATATTTGTGGACTTTCAATAATAGCAATTAAAAATTAAAATAGTAAGTCAACGAAGCCAAGACTAATTTATCTGTTTAGTTGAACTCAGGGAGGGAAGATCTTAAGATAGTACATAATAAAGAAAAAATCAACAACAACAATCTGCAAATTTCGCATATGAATAGACATTAATTGAGACTCATGCTCAAACAATTGATATAGTGCAAAATATTACATTTACCACAGACGACGGAGAAAGTTTGAATCTGCTGGTAAATTACACTCAATCATCAACTACTGCCTACAATAATTTCAAGTTTAACATAAGAGTTAGAATCATGGATGAAATCACTACTTTCAAATAATAATGACAAGACTCATATATTGCACAATTTCAGGCTGTTGCGTGGAATATCCTTGTATGGCAACATCAATAATGGTTGCCGGTACATTGCACAACTAGACACGAAGAGAAAATAGCACCAATGAACAATATACTTGACCATCAAAATGTGGATGAACAGTCAAATTTATACCTAGCAGACAAGTTACAAAAGCTAAATCATCCTAAAATCAACTTTCTCTGTAAATGTAATTATTATTCAAAGACAAGCTTGTAACTTTTAAACTGAAGGATTTATCCACCAAAATGAACCTGAGTATTATATCTTCCAACTAATTTCAACATTTCTATATTGCATAAAAGATCTTCTCTAACCAGGATTAATCATCTGAATTTCCTATGGGAGCTATATTGTTGATTCAGCGTACACTAATTATTAACCATATTACAAATTCCAATATGCTATTGTATACTTATATTCTTTTTTATTCTTATTCATTTTGTCTGTGTAGGAAAATGGGGATGATGCAACTGAAAAGGTGACCACAATTCAATCTGAAGTGAATGATGAAGACTTTTTGAACGATTGTGATGTTTATTATTCATGCCTTCATGATACTATATGAATATATTCATTTTTCGTAGAGTTCATTAGTACTGCACATCTTTAAACATCGTGTTAATAGTACGCATAGTGTATAAGGTATGTCTTTTTCGAAGTCTGTTTCAAGTTTAGCTAATGTTATTTACAAGCTACTTTAGTGCTTTATCGTTAAAATGGGATAATAATGTATATTCTTGAAAGTAGTATGCAGTCATAGCATAAACCACAAAATTATGACTCGTATTTTTTTTAAAGAAATATTTTATAACCTAGACCACGCTTCAAAAGTGTACGTATCACAAGTGTTGCTCTAGCAGCCACGCTTCAAAAGTGTGACTATAAGGTAACAGAAGCCACGCTTTAAAAGTGTAGCTTTAGGCATGAAAAACGTTGTCATATGAGGTACTACAAAATGTGGCCTTTGTACCTTATAGACTACACATTTAAAGCGTAGCATCTAAAGTAACACTTGCAAAGCGCGGCTTCAGGGATAATGTTACGTTCATTTAGGCCATCCCTGGAAAAGCATTGTCTACAATTGAAAAGTGCTGTCTTTGACAAATGCCACACTTTTTTATAGTTTAGGCCACACTTTCTGAGGTGGTTAAAGGCTAAAAAAGTTGTAGTGTGCTATAGCTTGAAAATCTCAGTCCCTTGAATATTTTCTGACCTCTACAAAAAAAAAATGCATTAGCTCGAGTGGGCAAACAAGTTCTGACTTTGGGGAGGCTACTCATGTTTCCATAGTCAACCCGGGATTTAGGAGAAGGGTTTGTGGGTGACGATCTATTCAAATTAGCTGGAGTGTGCTTCTTTTTCAGCTTGGCGTTCTTGAGAAAGAAAAGATATGTAAAACAAATTGTGCCCTTGGTTTAGTGGTGGGTGCAACATGTTATATGTGGGTTAGACATAAGTTATGGATTAAAAAAAATCTTGTATTTAAGTGAAGAAAGATAAAGAGATCGATTCGTAATCAGTCAGATGCTTCATTTTATTTTTCCATTGAGGTCGAACCTAAACCTGTGCTCGAGAGATAAATGTTTATACACTGATAAGGGATGTATGGATACTCGAGAAAGAGGAGCCGTGGTGGTCCCACCGGACCGCCTGGATTCCACGAGTGAATCAAAAGTTGGATCTATATTGGATCTCATCCGAATCGCCCCATTTACCTTCTGAAGATGAGTTTGGTTTCAAACCCCGATTCGAACAGCAGGAGCAAAGTTTGGAATCATATATCATTGACCCTCGGTGATTTCTTAGTTATCAAAAAGAATGGTGTATGTTAAGTCTCGAGATTTAAAAGTTATTGACAATAGTTAAATTTCTCAAAGATTTAACTTTGAAAAGTATTACAATACTCGGTAAGTTTTTATGGATAAATAGTATATAGGCTAGCGTTTGGACATAGATTTTGTTGAACTTGAAAAAATAAGTTTATGAAAATTAGATGAAAAATCGGACATACATTATACAAAGCTTTGTGATTAGAAAACTTGAAAAACTAGTCTAACCATTTTTGGAGCTTGAAAAAATCATCTTGACAAACTACCCAAAAACTGATCAATATTTATAACCAGACAATACTTTGAAATATATTTTTTAAATAAATAAAGAAAACTTGTGACCAAACGGCAGCTAGATAGCAAGTTTGGAGTTGTACATAATTGAATAGTTGAGATTTCTTTATATATAATAACCAGAGGTAAGTGATCAGTAAAAGCATGGGCTTTTAAAAACAAATGTGTAAAAGCATGTTATATTGCACTCACAACCACAATCGAAAAAGATGCAATTTCTCCGAGTGGATATCTACTCTGCCTGTTGTAAGCTATTTCGTCTGTTGTAGGACTATGACATAAAATTGCTGACTCAAACCTAACAAAGTAAGAGCAAAACCTTCCGCAAGCAAAGATATGACACTAAGGCAAACAGACAAAGTTCATTAACTGGAGGGGTGGAGCATGTCAATGAGTTCAAACTTAATTCATCATTTCGATACGGAAATATATAAACTAATTAATTAAATCTAAACAAGAGCTAAAATTCTATTCCCTCTGTTTATTTTTAATTGTCCACTTTTAATTTTACTGTAACGATCCGACCGGTCATTTCGAGCGTTTTAGTCCCGTTCCCCTATTTTCTGCTTACTTTGTGCTTTACTGTTGTTTAATGACTTATGGGATAGTTGGTTCGGGTCCGGAAGGATTTCGGAATGAATTGAGACATTTAGTCTCATAATGGAAAGCTTAAGTTGAAAAAGTTGACCGGACATTGACTTATGGGTAAACGACACCAGATTCGAGTTTTGATGATTCTGTTAGCTCCGATGAGTGATTATGGACTTAGGAGCGTGTACGGATTGTGATTTGGAGATATGTTGTAAAATTAGGTTTGAAATGACGAAAGTTGGAATTTTGGAAGTTTGACTGGGGTGGACTTTTTGATATCGGGGTCGGATTCCGATTTCGGAAGTTGGAGTAGGTTCGCGGTGTAATTTGTGACTTGTGAACAAAATTTGAGGTCAATCGAACGTGGTTTGATAAGTTTCAGCGTCGTTTGTAGAATTTGAAAGTTTCAAAGTTCATTAGGCTTGAATCCGTGTGCAATTCATGTTTTTGATGTTGTTTGAGGTAATTTGAGGGTCCGACTAAGTTTGTATTGTATAATACTTGTTGGTATGTTTGGTTGAGGTCCCAGGGGGAGGGGGGCTCGGGTTGACTTCAGGTGGTTACCGGACTTGGAAGTAAGTTGAGAAGCAGCTGAAGTTTTGCTGCTTTTGGTGTAATTGCACCTGCCAGGTGGGGGGGCAGTAGAGCAGGACTTCTTTCTCACCCTCACCCGTCATCCAACATGGTTCGCACCAGCGTTATTTGACTCGCTTAGTCCATCGCTGCTTGGCTCTACTTCAACCACTAACCGCAGGTGCGAGTCCGCAGAAGCGGGGAGGGAGCGCAAAAGCGGCCAAGGAAGAGATGAGCAGTGGTCGTAGGTGCGAAGATTTTCTTGCACCTGTGTGGCCACAGAAGCGAAGCTTTGGGCGCAGATGCAGAGAAAGGCGCAGGTGTGATGGTTGTTCCGCATCGGCGGTTGCGCATATGCGGGTAATGTGTCGCAGAAGCGGAGGCACTTGGGTTAAGTGACTTCCGCAGAAGCGGAGTTTCCACCGCAAAAGCGGTTTCACAGGTGCGAAAACATGGAGGCAGGTGCGAAAATCCTGGGCAGAACATATAAAAAGCGAGGGTTCGCGATTTTGGCTTCATTTCAACATTTTGAGCTCGGATTTTGGAGTTTTTGAGAGGGCTTTTTCAAGGGGAATTCTTGAGGTAAGATCCTCATGTCCATTTTTCTTCAATGATTACATTGTCCACTAATTTTACACTTAGTTAGTGAGTTTTGAGGTGAAATTGAGGGTTTGGGGCTAGGGATTTGGAGAGTTAATTTTGGGGATTTGAATGGCGATTTGATGTCGGATTCTAACAAATTGGTATGGTTAGATTCGTGAGTGAATGGGCTTCGGGTTTTGCGACTTTAGTCGGATTTTGAGGCTGGTGATAACTCCCAACTATGCCTTATAAAAGACAAAGTGGTCGTTGCAAATATAATCCGATTTACAAGTCCGGAGTCGAATCTTCCGGGAACTAACCTACCTATTACAACCCTTAGTAATGCTAATATAAGCTCAGACAATTTCCGAATGCAAGATTTTTATCAATAATTATTGGGATTTGTTAACTGAAAGAAATGATATTAAAACTAACAATATTCAAGATTAAAGATAACCCAATGGTGGAAAGATCTAGGGTACTGACTTCCCCAATTGCTGGACTCATTTTGACTCTTTTGATATAATCTCACTGTATTACTCTATGAGGATTATGAGCTATGGGTTACCACAATTATATCTCGATCAACTATGCTAATTTACTAGAGCATTCTCTCGAACTGCTATAGCTAATAATTTATGCAACTCCGAATTATCCCACCAAAGTTTCGTTATTTCTAACCCCACCTTTAAATTCAAGTAATGAATCTCTTCAATTACCCAAAAGTGGTGTTGTTCAACAATAATCTAAGCTAATGTTCTTTCTCAAGCAATACAATACAGTTAGACACGATTAATCAAGGGCCCATTTAATTAATCACCATACGAAACATAGTTGAACTATCATAGATTAAACCCGGCTCGATTATAACAAAATTGAGTCAAAACTTCATCTAATAGTTGGTTCCATCAACCCTAGACGGATTGTTTAGCTACTCATGCTAAAACACAAAGAAAGCATAAAATAATTCATAATTCCCAAAATAATTACAAAAGATGAAGAATAGAAAAACTCTAATTGTAGCTTGGTCTTCTCACACTTGTTCTTGCCTAAAAAATGAGTCTAAAAAACTAGCTTACCCTTTCTTAGACGAGTTTATAGGGTTTAAATAGGGTTAGGTTAATTTCTCCCATTTTTACACTTAGGTCCCTGAATTTTCTGGTGTTTCAGGACTCGACAGCGGCCGCGGCAGAACGCGGCGCGACCACGGTGACTTGCGTGTTTTCTGCCTCGTGTTGTGTGGCCCACCGCGTTCCAGCCGCGATCGACCGCGGTCGCGGTGGGCGTCACTCCAGCCATCCTTCGCCCTTTTCTTGCTTCTTTTCACTTGGGTTCTTCTTGATTGGCCTTATATTCCCGTGATTGACTCCAAAACGCTCCTAAGTATCTTTCGAACGTGGATTATTTCCTGCAAAGCATAAAAACACTATTTAGAGCATTTTGTTGTCATTTTTGCACTTAAAACAACACTAGAGTATGGTTCATTAATAGTGTAAATAGCGTCTATATATCCTACTTTCAACACCTCACACTTAAACCGTTGCTCTTCCTCGAGCAACAAAACCACACTCTACATGCCTAATCATCACAGGATACCTTCCCTACTCATTATACCCAGAAGACTTCACACATGTAGACTACTTCAGTGCGACATCCTAGCCTCGAGAGTGGACTCCTTTATAGCCACGCAATACCCCTAACCGACTCTCCTACTCTCAGTCAGAGGTCTAGACTTACCTTCCCTTCATGAATCATGTGCCTTCTCACTACAAAAGAGACTTATATTATTTACAAATCACACACTGAGGAACTCGAATACGACATTTCACTCACCCTCAGAAACAAATTCTTATGCCACAAACAACGCACTATAGGCTCGCCCGTAGTGTAATACTCGACTAATCGAGCTCGTTCGGTCTAGAATCAAATAGGACATAATTTGGTTGTAATGTTGGCTGCGGGACGGGTAGGATACATATGGGTATAGTGACTTCACCTCCCTAAGCACTCCACTGCATTGTGTACTTTTAAGCTCTTGATTTTGTCAAACCTTCATTCCACCATTACATTATTGTGTTAACCCCTTTTTCTTTTAAGCACACTTTTTCTTTTAATAGCCACCACCAATTTGAGACTTTTTTTTTTCTTTCCTGGTGGCCTATAGTATTGCTTATCAAACAGTGCACTTTTTTTTTCATGTCCCCTTAATCCCACTTACAGCCCAACCAACCACCCCACACTTATATTTTTTTTTTTCATATCCATTACACTTTGAGTGCTTCTAAGAGGTGATAGGGTTCAACAAGATAGGCTATTTAAACTTGGGTCAGGCTTGTAATGTGGTTTCCAAGGAAAATAGGCTTACAGGATCAACGGGGTTGACTAAGGTATATACACGTAGGTGGGAGCAAGCATATACAGAAATGTTAAGCAAAGAAATGCCTATATCACTTCCAGACCAAACAAGACTACTATTTCACTTTGTACACACACATGGCAAGTTCTAGGCATTGAATGTTAACATAGAATACACAAAGCCTCACTCATATATGGAACATGACTCAATTCAGTTAGGATCATCAGACACTCTGCTCTAAGCACTTGAGCCATTCAGGAACACATAATTTAAGGCCTTTTTAGAGTCAACTGAAGAGCCTAAGTGTCACATTAAAGCAATCTTTATTTCAGGTACCATAGAGTTAAGGGACCCTATTTCCATTTTCGTTTCTCGCCCAAGACTTCCTAACTAAAAAGAGAAAAAACTAACTATACCCGGTTCAAATGTAAACCCTTGGAAAAGAACCGTGGTATAAAGAAAAACCAAGGGGGAAGTTGATACACTATCTAATAAAGAAAAATATTTTTGTGTTTTATTTAGACTCACTTCCCTCAAGAAACAGGTCCATCGTCGGGAAGAGTCCAATATAATTTCTCTTTTTTTTTGTGCGACTCAAGTCCCTCAAGAGACCCGTCGAAAGGTGTCCGTCTTCGAGCCGAGTCGACAATAATAAATAACAAATAAAATTATCAAACAAATCAAACTACCAACAAATATACACATATACATACAACAACAAACAATATACCCCACCCAACACTTAAAGAATCGGCATGTCCTCATGCCATAAACAATAAAGTACAGTGAGGTAAGGAGACTTCCCTGGTGTCTAGTCCTGGTCGTAGATGGTGCCCGGGTCGAGACGACAAGCACGTCCTATCGTGCGTAGCCAGCCTATTATCTTCTTTTCTGACATCGCACTCTGAGTGGCCAGAGTGTCAAATCTATCAGTGAGGTCATCGACCGAGGTGCGTAAGCCGGCCACATCTTGCTCCATGGCTGACATCCGGGTGCTCCGCCGAGGCCGAGATGGACCCGCCTCATCAGTAACTTGAACTGGTGGGGCATCGACATGCATATACTCTTCCTCATCATCCACATCAATAGCCACAGGTTGCTCCTTGCCAACTGTGATTTTATTGGCCCTGAAAGGGGCCTTCTTTGCGAGCTTCCCATCGGCGATGCTATTTTCGGGAACATTTGCAGCACGACACAACCTGGTGACCAATGAGGGGAAACAGAAAACTTTGAGTATCTCCGGGAATCTAATGAACATTTCATCATGGATTAGCTGGGCCACATCGAAGTCATGATGGTTGACAAAACACCAAACAACCACTGATCGAGGTGTATTTACATCTGTGGTGTTGCTGGAGGGAAGCAATCGTCTACAGATGATGGTGATCCAACATTTGGCTTCCCAAGTGAGGTATTGGGAGTTCAGAGTGATTCCAGAATTTATCCAGATGGGTTCCCCTACCAAACAGATTGTCCGAACAATAAGGTTCTACGTTACAGGTGGTGTCTGATAGGTCTGGTAGTAGTCCATCTCTCCTGAGAAGACCGATAGCCTATATGCCTGGAGTATTGCTTCAAGAGATGCATTTACCCGTGTCCTTCGAACTGTGACGACCGTATTAGCATGTTCCGGGAAATTCGCTTAGAATTCCCGGACCATCAAAATATTTTCCTCCTCTGGTTCATCAAAGAAGACGTCCAGCTGGCGTCTCCTCAATTCATTAAACATCTCCGGGCTTTCAATCTGCAGGGAGGACCTGTCAATAGGTACTTCATGCACCAGCTTCCGGGCTTCCTTTGCTTCGGATCTCTCTTCGGTTGCCTTTGAGACAAACTGAGTATTGTCAAACTGGCTTGCACTCCCCCTGGATGACCCTCCTAGGCCGCTGGCGGAGGAGCCTGCAGTCCTTCTTTTTCTGGACTGATGCATTGGACCTGACAAAACAAGGTTTATTATTAATGAGGGTTCCATTTGTGTGACCCCCGGGTGTTTACTCGGACTTCCCCACCACTAGGGTCACATTACCAATTTCAGCTCAATGGGGCAATTTTTCAAACACATGGTATGCATAGAACTAGTCATGCCTATATTAACCCATAGATGTACAAACCCTCCCCAAATTCAACCACAAACCTCTACTAACATCAATCCACCAACCTAATTTTCACCTAACAACGCCAATTTTTTTTGCACCAAGTCACACCACGTTGATATACAAAAGAAAAAAAAATTTCTAATCTATACATGGTAGAGATCTTCCATTAAAATACATAAGAAAAAGAAAATAAAAAAATAAAGAAATTAAGAGAGAATAAAGAGGAGAGACTTACTTGAATATGGTAGTGGAGATACGCCTGGTGGTTGGGGGGAGTGGAGAGGAGAGAAGAGAGGTGTGGGTTTGGGGTGGAAGAATGAGAGAAGGGGGAAGGGAAAGATGAACCTTTGAGGAAGGAGAAGTGAAGGGGAAGAGATTTTGGGGGATCTAGGGCTGGGAATTTGGGGGGAGTAGAGGAATATGGGGGGAGTTAGAGTATTAGAAGAGTAGGATGGGGGAAGGAAAAAAATTAAATAAGAATAGAAAAACGTACCTGGGCGCTTACCGCGGTCGACCGCGACCGCGGTGAAGACGGGTTTCGAAACAGAATATACGTGAATTGCTGCGGTCGCGGTGAGTCAAAACATAATGTATGTGACCTTCCACGCGATTTTCCGTGGCCGTGGTGACGGGTTCTGAGTTTGCTTTGTTTTTCTCACATTTTTACCCAACCGGAGTTGTGTCTTGACCCCGTCTTCCCCCAATATGCACTAACCATTCCCTGTACACTAGTAAATGAGTTAGTATCATATACATCAATTACAACAACAACAAAAAATAGAAAACAAAAGAAAAACATGGGTTGCCTCCCACAAAGCGCTTGATTTAATGTCGCGACACGACGAATACAACAATCAATGGGTTGCCTCCCATGAAGCGCCTGATTTAATGTTGCAGCATGACATAAACTCTCGCCATCACTCCTCATTTGTGTATTGGGGCTCCTCCAAGGTTATCACCATGCTGTTCCCTTTTTCTTCACTCATTCCATGGTAATGTTTCAACCTCTTCCCATTCACTGTGAATTTGTTCGTCCCATCTTCTGATTCGATCTCCACAGCTCCACTTGGGAACATTTGTACCACTTTGAACGGTCCTGACCATCGGGAATTCACCGGGTTTGAAGTTCGATCCAAGATGTGCTTGTCACGCATCAATTTCATCCTCTCTTTATATAGTCTAGCACTCTCGAATGCGTGGAACCGGAATTCCTCAAGCTCATGCAACCCATCAACTCTGTTGGTGCTCGCTGTTTCCATGTCTAAGTTCAACTACCGCAATGCCCATAGTGCTTTATGTTCGAGCTCAACTGGGAGGTGGCATGCCTTCCCAAATACCAACTTGTATGGTGACATACCAATTGGAGTTTTGAAGGCTGTGCAGTATGCCCACAATGCATCATCCAACTTCTTAGCCCAATCAGTTCTTGTTGCATTCACTATTTTTTAGAGGACACTTTTGATTTTCCTATTGGACACTTCAACCTGCCCGCTTGTTTGTGGGTGTTATGGTGAGGCTACCTTGTGGAGAACTCCATATTTCTCCAACAAGCGTGCAAACGCTCTATTGCAAAAATGAGAGCCACCATCACTGATTATGGATCGGGGGGGGGGGGTGCCAAAACGTGTGAAGATGTTTTTCGTTAAGAAACTGGTCACCCCCTTCACATTATTGGTTGGGAGAGCAACTGCTTCGACCCACTTAGAGACATAGTCAACAGCAACCAGTATATACTTGTTACCATATGAGCTGACGAATGGCCCCATAAAGTCGATCCCCCACATGTCAAATATTTCCACCTCTTGGATTGTGGTCATTGGCGTCTCATGATGACAGGATATGTTGCACGTCTTCTAACATTCATCACAGCTTTTGACCCAAACATGGGCATCCTTGAACAATGTAGGCCAGTACAATCCTGATTCTAGCACCTTTGTTGCTTTTCGGGTTCCTCCAAAATGTCCACCATATGGCGAAGCATGGCAAGCCTGCAAAATAGAGGGTTGATATTGCTCGGGGGATACACCGCCGGATCATATTATCAACACATATTTTGAACAATAAAGGCTCATCTCAATAATAGGCACGACAGTCCCGGAAAAACTCTTTCTTTTGAATTGAGGAGAAATCATGCGGTACTATACTGCATGCCAAGTAATTAGCAATATCATCATACAATGGTGCCTCCTCCATTGTCACAACAAGTAATTGCTCATCCGGGAAAGTCTTAATGATATCTTCAACCTCTGTTATCTTTTCTTCCCCTTCCAACCTCGAGAGGTGGTCTGCCACTTGGTTGTCTGTCCCCTTCCGGTCACGAATCTCCAGGTCAAATTCTTGTAGCAACAAAACCCAGCGAATCAGGTGGGGCTTTGACTCCTTCTTTGTTATCAAGTGCCTAATGGCTTCATGGCCAGTATAGACAATAAATTTCGAGCCAATCAAATATGACCTGAATTTGTCGAAGGAAAAAACTACCGCGAGCATTTACTTTTCATTGACCGTGTAGTTCAGCTGTGCACCACTAAAAGTCCTTCTTGCATAGTAAACTGGGTGTATAATTTTCTCCTTACACTGCCCCAAGACTGTTCCTACCGCATAATCACTGGCGTCACACATCAGCTCGAATGGTTGCTCCCAGTCGGGTGCAACAATGATGGGTGCGGTCACCAGTATCTTCTTCAGCTCCTCAAATGCCAACCTGCAATCATCACAGAACACAAAATGCTGGTCTTTTTCAAGCAGCTTACATAAAGGGTTAACAATCTTTGAAAAATCCTTGATGAACCGCCTGTAGAATCTGGCGTGCCCAAGGAAACTCCTCACTGCTCTTACCGAAGTGGGTAGTGGGAGCTTCTCAATTACGTCAACTTTCGCATGGTCTACTTTAATCCCCATTTTGGACACTCTATGTCCCAGCACTATTCCTTCTTGTACCATAAAGTGACACTTCTCCCAGTTCAACACAAGATTTGTCTCCACACATCGTTTGATCACCCTTTTGAGGTTATGGAGACAATCTTCTAATGAATCTCCTACCACAGAGAAATCATCCACAAACACCTCCATAATGTCTTCGACCATGTCGGTAAAGATGACTAACATACACCACTGGAATGTGGCCGGTGCATTGCAAATTCCAAAGGGCATTCTCCGAAAGGAAAAGATGCCATACGGGCATGTGAAAGACGTATTCTCTCTATCTTCTGGGGCTATTGAGATTTGATTGTACCCTGAGTATCCGTCCAAGCAGAAATGGGACCGCCCAGCTAACCTGTCCAACATCTGGTCAATGAAGGGTAAGGGTAAATGGTCCTTTCGGGTGGCTGCGTTTAGTTTCCTATAATCCATGCAAATCCTCCACCCGGTGACTGTACGAGTTGAGATCAACTAGTTCTTCTCACTTTGTACAACAGTCATTCCGCCCTTTTTCGGTACACATTGGACGGGGCTCACCCAATTGCTGTCAGAGATGGGAAAGATGATGCCCGCGTCCAGCCACTTGATCACCTCCTTTTTCACTACCTCTTTCATATTCGGGTTCAGCCTTCGTCGGTGTTCCCTGGAAGCTTTGTGCCCTTCTTCCAAAAGACTTAGTGCATGCATAAGGCCGGGCTGATACCTTTATGTCTGCCATGGTCCAACCAATGGCAGTTTTGCACTCTTGCAACACTTTCAGTAATTGTTCTACCTGCACAACTAGCAAACCAGATGATATGATAACTGGCAAAGTAGAATTAGGACCCAAGAAAGCATACCTGAGGCGAGTTGGAAGTGGCTTCATCTCCAGTTGTAGTGGTGTCTCAATCGATGGTTTTGCGGGTAGTGTAGCTCTCTCTTCTAAATAGAGGAGCTCAAATCGAGGTTCCCTCTTCCAAAATCCTTGGACTTCGAGTGTCATGACCCACTCTGCTAACCCTTCGCCATCCATTTCCTCTAAATTTTTAGGCTCCCAATAGATATTTGGAATTAAGGGTCTCATCTTCTTCATGCAAGATCACATCTACCGCCTCCACTTGTGAGAAATTTGCATATTCCTTGGGTCTCCTCATGGATTGTTGGATGTTGAATATCACTTCCTCATCGTTCTACCTCATTTTTAGTTCCCCAGTCTCGCAATCAATCAGTGCTCTCCCAGTGGCTAAAAATGGCCTTCCCAAAATGATGGGAATCTCCTCGTCTACTTGGAAATCCAGAATAAAAAAGTCTGAAAAGAATACAATCTTCCCCACTTGCACTAGCACATCATCAAGAATCCCCGTCGGTCTTTTAACCGTGCGGTCATCCAGTTACAATATCATCGAAGTCGGCCTAGCTCTGCCAATGCCCAACTTTGTGTAAATTCCCAAAGGCATCAAGTTTATGTTGGCTCCTAAGTCACACAATGATTTTGCAAAAGCATAACTCCCAATGGTACACGAAATAGTGAAGCTACCTGGATCAGACATCTTTTGAGCCATGGGTTTGGGCACTACCGCACTGCATGTCTGTGTGAGAGTTACTGTGGACAGGTTCTGAAAGTCAAATTTTTGCGACATTAGGTCCTTCATCATCTTTGCATAGCTTGGAATTTCCCTCAAAGCATCCATCAGAGGAATATTCAATTGAATTTGAAGAAGCATCTCCATGAATTTCCTGTATTGCTCTTCTTTCTTTGGTTTTACCAATCTCTGAGGGAATGGTGCAGGCATCACTTTTTGTCCACTGCTTGGTGGATATTCTTTGTTGGATTTCTGTGGCACAAGAGGAGCCACTTGTTCTGCAACTTGTTCACTTTCTTTGGCCTTACCCTTTTCAAACTGGGCCTATTCAACAACCACTTTCGTGAGTTCTATTGATTCATCTATCTCTACTGGAACTAGAGTGGCTGGAGTAGTCTCCCTTCTGGGTTGAGAAACCTCTTACTCCCTGTCTAAATCTCCCATTCTGGAGACTGACTGCCATCAGCTGATTCGGGTTTTGCTCCTTTGGGTTGATGGTTGTGTCAGCCGAAAATGCCCCCTAGGGGTGGTTATTTAAGGCCATGGACAACTGCCCCATTTGAGTTTCAATCCCCTTAATTGCTGAATCATCTGCTGCCAACTTTTCCTGCATCTTACCATTCGTGCCAATGAGTTGCTACAGCATACCCCTGATCTCCACCATGTTGCTGTCTTGCTGCTAATGAGGTGGTTGATATGTCAACTGTTGCTGGTGCTGCTGCTGATAGCCTTGTTGTCTCTGATATGGAATCACTGGGCCTTGTGGTCGTACACCTCCAGGTTGTGGCATGTTAGGTCTGTACTGCTGGTTGGGTGCTGGCCCTCATTGTTGTCCTCCTTGCCTCTGACTCCCAAAATTGTTAACATAATTCATATCCTTTCTGGGACCCTGGTTGTCACCTTCTCCACTCCATGAACACACATAAGACTGATTGATGCAAGGGGTACACAATCCTCCATTTTTTGTATCAACGATATGCACTTGCTTGGTACCCATCTCGTCAATCGTCTTCGTCAGTATACTCATCTGAGTCATGAGTGTGGCTATGTTCTCTGCATGTGAATTATTTGGGTCAAGGGGAACTGAATGCACTATTATTGTCAGGGTCATACCTCTCATCATCCACCCTTAATTCTGAGCCATCTTATCAAGAAGGATTTTGCACTCAGTGAATGAATTGCTCAGAAAAGCACCCCCAGCTGAAGCGTCTATATTTGCTTTCAAATTGTCCGCTAGCCCCATGTAGAATCTCTGGCCGAGTATCTGGTGTTGGAATACCATGGTGAGGACACTTCACTAGCATCCCTTTGAATCTTTCCCAAGTTTCCTGCAAGGTTTCCGTGGACTTCTTCTTGTACTGAAATATCTTGTCAATCTGTCATGCAGTCTTGTTGGGAGGGTAGAACTTGTTCAGGAACTACTTGACTAATTCCTCCGAAGTGGAAATGGAATTTATTGGGAGTGGATTCAACCAAGTCTGAGCTTCCCCAGTCACTGAGAACGGGAACAGTAGCAGCTTGATGGCTTCCGGGGTCACATTTGGCTGCCTTTGGGTCACACAAATCGATAGAAAATTTTTCAGGTGTTGTTGAGGTTCTTCAATGTGTGAGCCGGAGAACTATCCCTTATTCTGCAGAAGATGCAGCATATTGTTGGTGATCTGGAATATCTCCGCTTGTATTTGGGGCACAACAATGGTGGTGGCCAGGTTTTCAGCTGTTGGCTGTGCCCAATCATAGAGTGCAGCTTCTGGCACAAGAGGTTCCACCACTCCATCGTTTGGTACAAGAGGTACCCGGTTGTTTGCGTTGACGTTATCCACGTTTTCCATTTGAAGTTGTGGTAAGTGTTTGTCCTTCTTGTTAGCACGACTTAATGCCCAGAATGTTTTCTCGGGGTCTGAGAGTCCTTCAAGAAGTTCACCAGTCCTCGAAGAGTTTCTAGGCATACACCTGAATCACACAAGAATTCAAACGTGATAATTTCAATGAAAAATTATTTAACACCGTAGAAAATTGAGATAAACTAATAATTCTAGCGATACTTCTAAGTTTTAACAAATAACACCGTTATTTCCCTGGCAACAACGCCAAAATTTGATCACGCCCAACTATGCCTTATAAAAGACAAAGCGGTCGTTGCAAATATAATCCAGTTTACAAGTCCGGAGTGGAATCCTCAGGGAACTAACCTACCTATTACAACCCTTAGTAGTGCTAATATAAGCTCAGACAATTTCTGGATGCAATATTTTTATCAATAATTATTGGGATTTGTTAACTGAAAGAAATGATATTAAAACTAACAATATTCAAGATTAAAGATAACTCAAAGGTAGAAAGATCTAGGGGTATTGACTTCCCCAATTGCTGGACTCATTCTGACTCTTTTGATATAATCTCACCGTATTATTCTATGAGGATTATGAGGTATGGTTACCACAATTATCTCTCGATCAACTATGGTAATTTACTAGAGCATTCTCTCGAACTGCTATAACTGATATTTTATGCAGCTCTGAATTATCCCACCAAAATTTCGTTATTTCTATCCCCACTTTTAAATTCAAGTAATGAATCTCTTCAATTACCCAAAGTTGGTGGTGTTCAACAATAATCTAACCTAGTGTTCTTTCTCAAGCAATACAATACAGTTAGACACGATTAATCAAGGGCCCATTCAATTAATCACCATACGAAACATAGTTGAACAATCATAGATTAAACTCGGCTCGATTATAACAAAATTGAGTCAAAACTTCATCTAACAATTGGTTCCATCAACCCTAGACGGATTGTGCTACTCATGCTAAAACACAAAGAAATCATAAAATAATTCATAATTCCACAAATAATTACAAAATATGGAGAATAAAAAAACTCTAATTGTAGCTTGGTCTTCTCACACTTGTTCTTTCCTCCAAAGTGAGTCTAAAAAACTAGCTTACCCTTTCTTGGACGAGTTTATAGGGTTTAAATAAGGTTAGGCTAATTTCTCCCATTCTTACACTTAGGTCCCTGAATTTTCTGGCGTTTTAGGACTCGACCGCGGCAGAACGCGACGTGACCGCGATGACTTGTGTGTTTTCTGCCTCGTGTTGTTTGTCCCATCGCGTTCCAGCCGTGGTCGACCGCGGTCGAGGTGGGCTTCACTCCAGCCATCCTTCGCCCTTTTCTTGCTTCTTTTCACTTGGGTTCTTCTTGATTGGCCTTATATTCCCGTGATTGACTCCAAAATGCTCCTAAGTATCTTCCGAACATGGATTATTTCCTGCAAAGCATAAAAACACTATTTAGAGAATTTTGTTGTCATTTTTGCACTTAAAACAACACTAGAGTATGGTTCATTAATAGTATAAATAGCGTCTATATAGCCTACTATCAGCTGGGTTTGAGCCAATTTCGAATTTTGACTTATAAATTCATATTTTTCTTGTGGAATTGATTCCTTTATCCCGCATTGATTGTATTGTACTGCTTGTGGCTAGATTCTGGACGTTTGGAGGCTAATTCGCGAGGCAAAGGCATATTGGAGTAGAGTTTTGCTCGGATTGAGGTAAGTAACCTTTCTAAATCTCGTTCTGAGGGTATGAAACCCCATATTTATGATTCTGTTTGGAGGTGATGCACATCCTAGGTGATGGGCGTCTGGGAGTGCACCTTAGGAATTGTCGGTCCATTTCGTAGAACTATAAATTTGAATAACTTGTTGTCAGCTATATTCTCTCCACGTGTTATAGAAATTTGAAGGTAAATCATGCTAGAAATCATGCTTAGGCTATGTGTTGGTGCTGTAGAAACCCACATAGGTCGTGTTACCTATTGAACCTTCCTGCTTATTGTTACTTGTACTCAATCGTAGTATTATTGCATATTATACCCAGTCTCTTTTATTCTTTGTTGATACATTATATCATTTCTGTTTTGGGCTGATTTTGCTTGATTACTGAGAGCCCATGAGAGTAGAGAGGTTGATGACTGAGTGAGGACGATGGCCTGTTTGTGAGGTATTGATACCATAACACATGAGTTATCCGTGCGGATCCAGATATTTATACTGTAGCACATGAGTTGTCCGTGCGGATTCTGATATGATACTGTAGCACATGAGTTGTCAGTGCAGATCCTGATATGATACTGTATCACATGAGTTGTCCGTGCGGATCCTGATATGATATTGTAGCACGTGAGTTGTCTGTGCCGATTATAGTGCTTGAGCTGTAGGAGCCCCTCCAGAGTTTGTACACCCCCGATGAGCGCACATACCTTTTGAGTGCGAGTGTTGAGGGCTGAGTGCCGAGAGATGAGCTATTGAGGTAGTCTGAGTGACTGTTGCCCTGAGAGGCTGTATTTTCTTTCATTGTTGTTGCATATAACTGCCATATATCACTCTTAACTTCTGAAAGATATTATATCCGGACATTTTACCTGAATTTGGCTTTTATAAACTGATTTGACTTAAATTGCAGGAATCGAAAGCATGTCTATTTTTCCTTGTTGAAACTACTAGAAAAGAACTATAATTTTGTAGCTCGTCACTATATTTAGTCTTTATTTAGTATTTTTACTTACTGAGTTGGTTGTACTCACGCTATACCCTGAACTTCGTGTGCAGATCCCGGTGTTCCCGGTCATAGCGGGTGTTGATATTTGAGCAGCTGATCCCGGAGACTATCGAGGTAGTTGCATGACGTTCACAGGCCTTGACTCTCCTTCATTATCTTTATTTGCATTGCAATTAATATTCCTTAGACATTGTAGTAGATTGTTTCTGGTATATACTTGCTTATTCAGTGACACCCCTGGAAGAGATTTGTATTACGTTGTGGATTTATTTCTGCTTTTAATAAGGTTTCATCAATATTAACTGCTTTTCTTAAAATTTTCAAGTTCTTCACTGTGTTGAAATGGTTAAGTAGTGACGATAGGCGCCATCACAACGGTTGGTTTGGGTCGTGACATTTGCACTCCCTTTAGAAAAATAATTAAAGTACGTATGTATGCGGCTAAAATCGACGATGTCTGATTTTATGGGCTCGAGGGTGTGCCTCGAGATTAAGCTCATATTGAAGCGAGCTCGAGCTCGATCTCAAATACATGAAGACCGAAGGTTCGAGATCGGGCAAGATCAATATCGAGCAACGGAATAGCGAGATATCAGTGATCGACCATAAATCTCGGCGAAAATCTCAAGATTGACAGAACCGCTAACGGTTATTGACATCAATCATTTATTTTATTTCCAAAATTATAGTTGTACTGTAAGGCCCCGGAAAATTTTACTAAGCAATATAGGATTTCGGGGTGCCAAGTAGATTAATTAAATATTATATGTGCTTTAAATATGATGTAAATGAATTGGATGTGGTTAATAAGTGTATGAGACATATAATAAGTGATGTGAGGTCCAAGGGGAAGCCTAAGTCTAAGCCAAATGGGAAAATTTCATAACAGGCTGAAATTCCAAAGGTATTTGCACCAGTCCACACTTTGAACAAGAATATCTAATGATATATAAGGTATTATGTGATTAATAACCTTTCAAATGAAAGGTCATTGAGTATAGTTTCCAACTCTTCAAACCGTTCATCATTTGGACATTCCTACACAAAGTTATGATCAATTTACGAAAGGCTGGATTTCCGACCATTTTTGCGATCGCGAGCAGACCGCATTTGTGTCGCATAATGGAGCAGAATCGGGCAAAACCATTATGCTCTCGCATGTTGATTATGCTATATCATAGTTGATTATGCTGTCGATTATGCTATAGCATAATGATTATGCTTCCCACATGTTGATTATGCTATAGCATAGTTGATTATGCTATAACATAGTTGATTTCGGGGGTCATTTTTGGAACTTTTCATATCCGAACTCACTTTGATAAATAAGCTTTGGGGATTCATTTGGGAATATTTTTACACTAAATCTATAGAGAGGTGAGAGTATTTTATAGAGATAAAGAGGTAACCTAGCCTCCTAATCATCAATCTTGCACAAATCCTCAAGAATCAAGCTTGCTAATCTCTAGCTCACTATCTTCCGGGTAAGTCCTACTTCTAATATTTTATATGTGAGATTATGAGATAAATTTTTTTAGAAATAGGCCATGCATGTGGGACTAAGTTGTAGTATGAGATGTTAAAGAACTAATTTTGGTAGTTCATGTTAAAATTTGGTTGGGGGAAGAGGGAATTGCCATTTTTAAACCTTATAGTCTACTTCACATGTTAGGTGTTTGATGAAATTCCTAAGAGAGTTACACCATGGGTAATCCTCCTAATTATTAATCGATTTCCGTTATATCCTTATAGATCGTTATTGCTAGAGGTGTTGGTGTATTGTATAAACCTAAGGAAAAGCTCTTTGAGGTATGTATGGCTAACTTTAATCTTTGTAGAGTCACCTTATTGGTGTCCGAGCATTTGGCATGAGTTTCTTGCTTGAGCATATGTGAATTGATTGTTCTAATGTGTTGAGATGTAATATTATATTCTATGATTGTCCTAGTTGAGTGCCATGCCACCATGCTATATGAGATTGTGAAAAGGGTGATTCCTTGTGCTTACTCTATCACGTGCAAATGTTGAATACATCGGTATGCAAGGATGTACAACCAAATGAAAGAAATGATAATGAATCCAATTGTTGAATGTATCTAAGTTCTAAATGTTGTGTAGTAAATAATGGAAAGTAAATGTGGATAAACTAATTGAGCTATATGTTGATGGCATACCGTATATGACTCACTGTTTGATAAATATTTCTGTGGCCTTGATTTCATATGGTTACTTGGTTGTTACGAATGAATATCCTTGATGATGAGAATCTTTGTGATTGAATCGTTCGTTGATTTTGCTACTAATTACATTGTTGAACGTATCAAAGTTCTAAAGGCTGTGTAGAAAATGATGAAAGTAAATATGGACTGGTTTTATTGAGTTAAATAATTATGGCAACACTATATATGAATTACTGATTGGTAAGGATCATTGTGCCTTGATTTCACATAGTTATTGGTTGATATGAACTTATGTTCTTCATGATGAAGATCCTTGTGATTTAATTGTTGGTAGTTGTTGCTGTGAAATGTGATTATACGGTGGGATCGGGTTGCGCGCCGAAACACGAAGTAATAAGGGTGGAAAGGTAATAAGGGTGAAATGTGATTGTACGGTGGGATCGTGTTGCACGCCGCAACACGAAGTAATAAGAGTGGAGAGGTAATAAGGGTGAGATGTGATTGTACGGTGGGATCGGGTTGCGCGCCACAACAGATGAAAAATTGAAATGAGTAACTGTGAAACCTTCATTTGTGATTTTCTGTATTTCTGTGTGGTATTTGTTTGGTTTCCCTGACTGTCCTCTATTTGTGTACTGTTTGATTCTACTTAGAATGAAGCTTGTTCATACATACTAGTACTATTCAATGGTACTAATGTACCTTTTGCCGGGGGCGCTACATCTTTTACATGGATGTAGGTGGTTCTATAGCAGGTAGTTCCGACCGCCGATAGTGGTGCCTCCTCTTCATCCTTTCAGCAGTTCTGGTGAGCCCCATTTCCTCTCGGGGCCGTGTGTAGTCTATATCATCTTATTTTGTATATTTTGTATCTTTAAAGGTATAGCCGGGGCCTTGCCGTCTATGTAAACTCCTAATATTCTTAGAGGATCCGTAGACACTATGTGGGTTGTATATATATATTTTGGGCAGTGGTTGTATTTACTCGTAATCATGGACTGAATAAAAAATGTTGCATGTAGTTTGTATCTTTTGGGATTATCAAATGCTAAAATGTTAAAAGGAGAAATGAACTTAAGTTGTAAGTCCATGCTTTGATTTAATTTGCTATTTCATATGGAATATTGTATATCATAAACACGGGGTAACGCGTTGGGCAGGAAAGGAATCCAGGTCCGCTTGACCGGGATCATCCGGTTAGTCGTCGGTCTCGTCCCTCAGTTTTGGGGCATGACATGTACCTAATTTAGGATTCCTCTACTATATAAAGAGGAGCCATGTTCATTTGTAGAGAGGGTGACACTTACTGAGAAATAACAATACACTGCCCTTTTACTTGCTTACAATTTACCATTGTTCTTATTGTTCTTAACGCTTGATCTCGAGCTTGTTCCAAATCGAGGTTGATAACTTGCAACGACACTGGTTTGATTTATCTTAATCATTTAATTCATTTATTTGATTCGTCATTTATCAATTGGTATTAAATCAGATCACGTATCCTTATAACCATATTACAAGTTTAATTGTTACTCGTATTTTGAGGTAAACAGTTTGGCGCCAACCATGGGGCTAAGGATAATAGTGATTGTTCAGTGCTAATTCTGGTAACCACCTTTACACTTGTTCTTGTCAAGAATTTTTGTTTTCAGCTTGAATCATGTCTAACTCACAAAACACATCTACACACGGAGACAACAACCTCGGACTCCACGGAGAAAACGAGAATGTTATCGCTCCAGGAATCGAGGTGCCACAGGATGACCTCGGAGGAGCACCGCGCGTCAACCCCGTTGATGTCATTTCACATGTTGTTTTGAATGCGGTTTAGGTGCAGACCCCGAAGGAAGTGTACACAGAGAGGGTCGATTTGACGGTTGAGGTACACAAGGCAGAGGAGATGAAGGAGTTAGTCTCCAAGTAATATTTGAAATGCTTCAAGCTCAACAAAACTCCATTGCTCAGTCGTAAAATCAGCACATGTCACCAAATAGTGTCGAACAGGAGGTTACTCGTCGTACCGAGCCAGTGCCTAAAAGATCGGGTGATAACACTTCGACAGCCGCTCCTGCTATAATGAGGATGCTCGAGGAGATCACTAAGAGAATAGAATCCGGAGAACAGAAAATCGAGGTCAGTGACAAGAAGGTGGAAACTTACAACTCCCGAGTTGACCAGATACCGGGGGCACCACCAATATTAAAAGGAATGGATTCCAAGAAATTTGTACAAAATCCATTCCCTCTGAGTACGGCTCCAAATCCCATCCCAAAGAAGTTCCGTATGCCCGATATACCAAAATACAACAGGACCTCTGACCCAAATGAGCTTGTTACTTCTTACACGTGCGTCATAAAAGGAAATGATTTGGAGGATGATGAAATCGAGTATGTATTGCTGAAGAAGTTTGGGGAGACCCTGTCGAAGGGAGATATGATTTGGTATCACAACTTGCCACCAAATTCTATCGATTCGTTCGCCATGTTGGAAGATTCATTTGTAAAGGAACACGTTGGGGCCATAAAGTTTGCAACAAGAAAATCAGACCTCTTCAAAGTGAAGCAGAGGGATAACGAGATGCTAAGGGAGTTTGTATCTCGATTCCAAATGGAACGCATGGAGTTATCACCAGTCACTGATGATTGGGCAGTTCAGGCTTTCACCTAAGGATTAAATGAACGAAGTTCGATAGCATCAGGCCAGTTGAAACAGAGTTTGATCGAGTACCCAGTTGTGAGTTAGACATATGTTCACAACCGGTATCAATCGAAGATCAGGGTGGAGGACGACCAATTGGGAGCCCCCTCAGGTTCACTACATCCAAACTGGTCGGCAGGTAAAAATAAGAGAGATAGTGATAGAGAATCAAGGCCGTATAAAGATCAATACCAGCCATATGTTACAGATCGGATGAATAACGGCCCGGGATAAAATTCCGCTCGGAACAATCGAAGGAGTGACCGAGGGAAAAATTCTCGGGGACTATGAGTAAAACCAGCTTCGACAAATATGAAGATCCCACAGAAGCACCTTGGCTATTGGAGTACAATTTCAGCATCGATGCATCGAGGATTGTATCCGCTATCGGAAGAATCAAAGATACTAAGTGGCCCAGACCGATACAAGTCGATCCTTCTCAAAGGAACCCAAATTTAATGTGTAAGTATCATGGCACACATGGCCACATGACCGAAGACTGTAGGCAGCTGAGGGAGGAGGTAACTCGATTATTCAACGAAGACCATCTTCGAGAGTTCCTCAATGATCGAGCTAAATATAACTTAAGAGAAAGAGACGCCAACAGAAAGAACGAGCAAGAAGAACCTCAGCATGTTATTCACATGATCATCGGTGGGGTTGACGTCCCACAAGAGCCTATAATCAAATTCACTAAGGTGTCAATCGCCAAAGAGAAACAAACTCGAGACTATGTGCCCGAAGTCACTTTATCATTCAATGACGAAGAATCAGAATGAATTTCTCAGCCGCACAACGGCGCCCTGGTAAGTTCCATTTTATTATATAAAGTTCAAGTTAAGCGTGTTTTAGTGGATCCAGGTAGCTCAGCGAACATCATCGGATCAAAGGTCGTAGAGCAGTGATGCGAGACTAAAATGCATAGTTTAATATGTAATATACCTTACATTTGAGGTGCGTTAATGATAAAAATACACTTTTTATGTGCTTAATGGAGTTTATTTCATGTGTAGGTGAATTGGAGATGGAAACGGAGCTAAAGGGATGCAAATACGTCGAAAATACGCAAAAGGAGACACCCGGGCAATAGCCGGGCGTTTGCCCCCTAAAGCCTGACCCTACCTGGCGTTAGGGGGGCGTTTACCCCATAAGGCCAGGCAAAACCTGGAGTTAGGGGGGCGTTAGGGCCCAAACGCCAGGCCTGCCCTGGCCTTAGGGGTGCGTTAGAGCCCAAACGCCCGGGGTCCCAGGTTCGGTCAAATCCGAGTTTTGACAAGTTTAAGTGTTTCCCGGTTGAAATAGAAGTCTCCTACACGTTTAGGGTTTGTCATAAACTTATAAATAGACTCCTAAAACACAACTACAAGGGGATTTGAAGGGGATTCGAAGGAGAGATTCGAGATTAGAGGAGACGGACGGCAAAACATCGATTTGTACAGATTTTCTTCATTACTTTGTAGGTTAATTATGCAAGTTATTTTGGGTTTTATTCTTATGAATTTGTTTAGATAACTTATTTAATCTAGGGTTTTGGTAGAACCCGTTGGAGGATAAACTTATTGTGTTATTAATATAGTTCCAATTTGTTGTTTAATCTCTATTTGTTCAACTATGTTCTTGTTGTAGTTAATTGAATGGCCATCAATTAGCTGTTCCTATTTATTATGTATCTACTTGAGAGAGAGTGCATATTTAGGTAGTTGTTTGAACAACATCACTCCCGGAGTATAGACGAAAGTCATAACCGAGGGTTTAGAGGTTGGATTAGAGATAACGATACCTCGGGTGCAATCTAAAGTGAACTGTAATGCAATCTAGCTAGCGTAACTTGAGAGAGTGCGTCTAGTAAATTATCATAATTACTTGAGAGAGATTTATGGTAGATAGAGTGTTCATGATTGATAGAAACAACTAATCAAGCTATATGAAGTATCCGAAAAGTAAATTCACCGACGGGGGAAACCATAACCTTAGATCTTTATCACAATTGTTTGCACCTTAGCGTAGTTAACCTTTAGTTTTAATCTTTAGTTTTAGTAATTGAAATAACCTCAAGTGACAGTTGAGTATTCTAATAGCTTGCTCGATACGTAAATTCCCTATGGGATCGACTCTGGGCATAATACCCCGGATTATATTTGCAACGCCCGCTTAGTCTTCTACAAGTCATAATTGAGCGTGATTAAATTTTGTCGCCGTTGCCNGCACCAACTCAATCTTATGTGTGGAATGAGTGTGATATGTGTGGTGGTCAAGATGGTCACTTTCAGGGTTGTGCTTATATTTCTTATCTTCCCCCAACCCCTTACTTTGATGGTTCTTCTTTTTCTTGTGAAGTTAATAGAAACAAAGAACTCAGTGATGATGACTGGAAAAGGCTCGAGGATATGATGAAGTGCATTCTGGAACAACAAGAGGAGTTACAACTGCGGGTACAAAGGCAAGATGAAACTATTCGCAACTTAGAGGCTCAAACGAGTCAACTAGTTGAAGCTTTTAACGCTCAATATGCCAGTATTATAGATAGTAACCAGGAGCAGTGTACATCAGATATGAAAATTGAGGTGCCAATGGAGGTGTCCAAAGTAGAAAC
>MDKI01161224.1:0-20045 GCA_005239505.1 Nicotiana paniculata | reverse complement strand
CACAAACTTGGTACAGGATGTGTTGGATAAGGTGAAGTTGATTCAGGAGCGGCTTCGCACGGCACAGTCTAGGCAGAAGATTTATACAGATCGGAAGGTCAGGGATGTGTCTTTCATGGTTGGGGAAAGGTGCTACTGAAGGTGTCACCCATGAAGGGTGTTATGTGGTTCGTGAAGAGGGGCAAGTTGAGTCCACAGTTCATTAGGCCTTTTGAGGTTCTTCACAGAGTTGGAGAGGTGGCTTATAGACTTGCTTTGTCACCCAGCTTATCGAGTGTTCATCCGGTGTTTGTCACCCATCTTATCGAGTGTTCATCCGGTGTGTCATGTTTTCATGCTTCGAAAGTATGCTGGTAACCCGTCTCATGTTTTGGACTTCAGCACGGTTCATCTTGAGGGTGATATGTCATATGAGGTACAGCCAGTGGCTATTTTGGGTCGTCAGTTTAGAAGGTTGAGGCCTAAGGATATAGTTTCAGTGAAAGTGGAGAGGACAGCCGGTGGAGGAGGCCACCTGGGAGACCGAGCGGGAGATGAGGAGCATATATCCTCACTTATTTGAGACTCTAGGTATGTTTCTAGGATCGCATGTGCGAGGTCGCTGATGCGGAACCTTGAGTCGCAGGTGCGGGCCTATGGACCGTAGGTGCGAGGTTGGATTGTTAGAGGAATTCCGCAGAAGCGCACCTAGGATCGCATGTGCGGTTTCACTGGACAGAGAGTATAAATACCAACCTCCGCGAAATTTGGTTATTTCATCAAAGTTTTCATGCGGATTTGATCTTGAGAGAGTTTTGAAGAGGGAAATCAAAAGAACTTCGTGGAGGTAAGATTTTTGGACCTAATACTCATTTCTATGGTGTTATTTGACTGATTAGGGGTGAAATTATGGAAAATTAGCGACTAAATTGGAGGTTTAGGACTTGTGAATTTGGAGACTTTAAATTGAGGAATTGAGGGTTATTTGTGGTTGGATTTTGATGTATTTTATATGGGTAGACTCGTGGAAGGATAAGGATTCTATTTTTTTAATTTTTATCAAACTCCGAGACGTGGGCCCGGGGGTCGGATTTGTCATTTTCGGGATTTGTGCTTAATTTTGATAATTTTCGAAAAGGTTTCATCTCCCTAGCATTTATTGATGATATTAATCTTGTTTTGGCTAGATTCGGAGCAATCAGGAGCCGATTCGAGAGGCAAGAGCATCACGAATTAGTATTTGGGCCGATTTGAGGTAAGTAATGACTGTAAATCTTGTCTTGAGGGTATGAAACCCCAGACTTCACATTTTTATCACTGTTTGGAGTGGCGCACATACTAGATGACGAGTGTATGGTGCGCACAGTTGGGGGTTTGTGACCTGGTCCGTCCCGTGGTAACTATTAAGTACGTATTCGATTCTACTTCATATGATATTCATGTTTTAAGACTATTATTATAGTTTGGGTTGTACGCCATGTTTGGGGCCTTGTGCCGACCTATTTGGACCCCTTGGGGGTTGTTTACTGTTATTCCTCACTGTGTTAACTTATAATTTACACTCAGCTATTTCCTGTTTAACTGATTTCGAAACTCAGTCTCATTTGCACTACTTTTGTGATATGAAATAATATTTTGGGTCGAGTACCGCATTTATTGGATAGCCCGAGTGGTTATGAGAGATTTCTGATTGAATGAGGCCGAGTGCCTATGTTGAGAGGATATTATGGGATCGGGATGCAAGCCGCAGCATGTTGCATTGTTTATGATATGTGAGATGTCGAGGGCCTGAGCTATTATGCCACGAGATGGCTTGATATTAGCGCTTGGGCTGTAGGATCCCCTCCGGAGTCTGTACACCCCCAGTGAGCGTAGGTACCTACTGAGTACGAGTGACCAATGCCCAGTGCTAAGTGACGAGTGATTTTGGAGGCACGAGTGATTGTGAGGTAGACTGAGGGGCTGATGCTGAGTGGATGTGAGACTGCTGAGTGACTGATGCCGAGTGATGATACGCACGAGGGCAATTTATGATACATGTTTCCATCTGGAAGACTATTGTGAACTCCGTCGATTTTATATACTGAATAGTTTTAATTTCTATGGAATTTGTGAAAAGGGACATTTTCAAATAATATCTTACTGAGATTGACTTTTAAATGTTATAAGGCATCGTATCTGTGTTTCCTAAAAGAAGGCGTTCGTTTCCTGTGTATTTATGACTTCTTTTACGTGTTTCGTTGCCTTAGACATTATTTACTTTCATTACTACTGAGTTGGCGTACTCACATTACTCTCTGCACCTTGTGTGCAGATTCAGGTGCTGGGTCTGAGCGCTAGCTGTTTTCCTATTCTCTTGGAGCTTTGTTCGGGGTTTTAAGTTAGTTGTTGGCATCCTTAGCATGTCCTATTTCCCTTTTTATCCTATTATTTGATATCATTTCCTAGAACTGGTCGTAGTAAAGAGATAGTAGTACGTCGTTTTGTTTGTAGATGCTCATGACGGTTGAGTCCAGGTTTTGGGGCAGTGTATAAAATATTTTATTCGTTTTGTTGCTTTAAACTGTTAAATCAGAAGAATTTTATTGAATATCAAACAGTTTTGAATTTAAGGAAAAGTCCTTATGCTATTTCGTGGTAGATTGGCTAGCCTAGTATCATGATAGGCGCCATCACGGTCGGCTTAGTATTTGGGGTCGTGACAGTTATTTAAGGCTACCCATGATTAAAGGCTCGAGGGTGATGCACTATGGCCTATTATGCCAAAGTTTAAGGATAAGACGATGGGTATTAAGTCCCAACGCACCATGAGGGCAAGACATCGGGTTTTGAGTCATGATGCTCCATGATTGTAAGAGTTGGGTTCGAGTCTAAACTCATTATGAACATGTAACGACCCGACAAGTCGTTTTGAGAATTTGCACTTTGCTCGCCAGTTTTCGGGCATAACTAGCCATGTATGATGTATTATGACTTATGTAAATTTTCGGTTTTGGTTTTCAGGACAATCGGAATAGATTTGGAAGAACAATTCTCAGCTTGAAGCTTTAAATATGAAAGGTTTTACCAAGTTTTGACTTTTTAGTATTCGATCTCGGATTTGGATTTTTATGATTTAGTTAGATCCGTTAGGTGATTTTTGACTGAGGAGCGTGTCCGGAATGTGATTTGTAGGTCCGTGGTAAAATTAGGCTTGAATTTGCGAAATTGAAAATTTGGTGTTTCTCGGTCGGCAGTGAAAATTTTGATATCGAGGTTGGAATGGAATTTCGGAAGTTGGAATAGGTTTATTGTGTCATTTGTGACTTGTATGCAAAATTTGAGGTTAATCGGACTTGATTTGATAGGTTTCTGCATCAAATATAGAAATTGGAAGTTTTTAGTTTCATTAACCTTGAATTGGGGTGTGACTTACGGTTTTAGCATTGTTTGATGTAATTTGAGGCATCGACTAAGTTTGTGTCATATTATGGGACTTGTTAGTATACTTGGTTGGGGTCCCATAAGGCTCGGATAAGTTTTGGAAGAGTTTTTGGAAGATGTTGGCATTTTGATCATAAGCATGTAATGATCCAAAGGTCCATTTTTAATTCTAGAGATCCAAATTTGATTTCAAGACTTCCGGGATTTTGATAATGAATTATAGGAGTGATCTGGAAAGTTTGGTCTAATATCATCAAGTCGCGATTGGATTTTGACGCGAAACATGAGTTAATTGTTTAACGGGCAAAATAGGTATCGCACTGAGCAAATGAGCTCTGAATTGAGTTTAAATTGAAGATCTATGTTCGTATTATTATTTCTGACTCATAGGAATAAGAATCTTCGAATTCCGAGTTCGTATGGTGGAGTCAGAGCCTTTTTAGTGAAAATAAACATTGCTGGTCCAACAGGATCTGGTGCGCACCTTTAGCGACCAGATTTGTTTTAGCGACGGGATGTGGTCTTTTAGCGACCTGATTCGTGTTTTTATTGAGCTGTCTTGTTTTTTTTAACTCATTTCCACATTTTTCGACGAAAAGAACGCGGCTTGGGCGATTTTTGAGTGAGAAATCATGGGAAATCTTGAGGTAAGTCACTTGTGATCATTTCTACTCCATAATATTGAATTATCATTGAATAATCCGAATAGATTACATGTTTTTGAGGTGTAAATTGGGGAAGTTAGGGCATGGAAAATTGGAGACTTTAATTGAGGGATTGAAGAGGAAATTGTGGTCCGATTTTGATGTTCTTGGTATGTATAGAATCGTGGGAGAATAAGGATTCTGGTTTTGTAATATTTATCGAATTCCGAGATGTGGGCCCGGGGGTCGGGTTTGGCCAATTTCGGGATTTGTGCCTAATCTTGATAATTTTTGAATGGGTTTCGTCTCCCTAGCATATATTGATGTTATTAATCTGGTTTTGGTTAGATTCGGAGCATTCGGGAGCCTATTCAAGGGGCAAGAGCATTGCGGAGTAGTTTTCAGGCCAGTTTGAGGTAAGTAATGATTGTAAATCTTGTTCTGAGGGTATGAAACCCCGGACTTCACACTGTATCACTATTTTGGAGTTACGCACATACTAGATGATGAGTGTGGCAAACACCGATGGGGATTGTGACTTAGTCCGTCCCGTAGCAACTATTAAGTTGCATATTTGATTGCAAACCATATGATATTTCATGTTTAAAGATTATTACTATGTTTTGGGCGGAATGTCGTATTTGGGCCTCGTGCCATGTGTTTAGACCCCTTGGGGGATTTTTACTGCTATTCCTCACTGTGTTGACTTATGATTTACACTCAATCATATTATGCTTAACTGATTTAAAACTCAGTCTCATCATTTACACTCCTTTGATGCATAAAATGATATTTTTGGGTCGAGTACCCCGTTTTACTGATAGCCCGAGTGGCTTTTGAGAGGTTTCTGACTGACTGAGGCCGAGATCCTATATTGTGAGGAGTATATATGGATCGGACTGCACACCGTAGAAATATATATATATATATATATATATGGATCAGGGTGCACGCTGCAGCGAGATATGTTGGATCGGGTTGCATGCCACAGCGATACATATGTATCGGGCTGCAAGCCGCAGCGATATTAGGTCGGGTTGCACACCGTAGCAATATCGGGTGTGACGAGCCAAAGGTCATCACTTGTTTCTAATTGAAATTTGTGCCTCTGAGGCCTTGAAAACCTCATTTAGGGTTGACTCGATTTACGTGCATAGTCTGGGCGCGTAGTTGGACAGCTTAAATATGAAATTCTGTGAAAAATGCTAAGATTTGATATTAAAATGAATAAATTTGACTTCGGTCAACATTTTGGGTAAACGGACCCGGACCCGTGATTTGACGGTCCCAGAGGATCCGTAGGAAAATTTGGGACTTGGGCATGCCCGGAATCGAATTTCAATGTCCCAAGCCCGAGGAATGAATTTGTGAGTAAAATTATTTTCTTAAAATATTTAAGAAAATTGAAAATGAAATCTGATTAAAAAGTGATGGTATCGGGCTCGTATTTTGGTTCCGGCTCCCGGTACAGGTCTTATATATGGTTTAAGTTCTTTCTGTAAAGTTTGGTTGAAAACGGATTTCGTTTGACGTGTTTCGGACTTAAAATGGAAAATTTGATGTTTTATGAAATTTGATAGAATTAATGGATTTTGAGCCTTAATTTGATGAATATGATGTTATTTAGGCGATTTGATCGCACGGATAAGTTCATAGGATGTTTTTGAGGTAGTGTGTATATTTGGTTTGGAGCCCCTAGGGCTCGGGTGAGTTTTGGATAGGCCACGGATTGAATTTTTGAACTTGGAAATTTGCTGGTGTAACTGATCTGCGAAGCCAGCATCGCAAATGCGAGCTATTCATCGCAAATGCGAAGGTGCCTCTATGGCTACATAGTCAGGTATCGATATATTGTTTCAGGATGCGGCCAATGTGGCCAGGAGGATTGAGATGATTATGTCACAGGGTGGTGGTCAGGGGGCTGACAAGAGGCCCCGTCATTTTGGTCGTTTCAATGGAGCCTCATCTGGGGGCAGGGATTCTTCAGGAAGAGGTCATCCTCCCAGACCCTTCCAGTCAGCTCTCTAGGTTTCCCATGGTACTTCAGGTGGTCGTGGTTATCAGACGCACTATTCTGATCAGCAGCCTTACAGTGCGCCACCAGCTCCCATCAGCGCACCGCCGCATCAGAGTTTCTGAGGTGGTCATTCAGCTCGAAAGGATCAGACTCAGTTTCCTCAGCAGCCGAGGTCTTGTTACACTTGTGGCGATCCGGGTCACCTTGCCAGATTTTTCCCTCGAGCACCAGGTAGTTCGCAGCATCAGGGTTCTCGTGCCATGGTACAGGAACCAGGTGTTCCACAGCCTGCCCAGCCAGCTAGATGTGGGGGTAGAGGTGTTAGAGGTGGAGGTAGAGGTCATAGAGGTGGAGCTCAGACCGCCAGAGGTGAAGGCCAGCTAGCAGTCGGCCGTCTCAGAGATGTGGTTCAGGGTGGTGGGCCCCAGCTTCGATGTTATGCCCTTCCAACCAGGCTAGAGGCTAAGTCTTCAGAGGCAGTCATTACAGGTACTATTTGGGTCTGTGACAGAGATACTTCAGTGCTATTTGATCCAGGGTCTACGTATTCGTATGTGTCCTCTTATTTTGCACCATACCTGGTCATGCCTAGTGATCCACCGAGTGTTCCTATTTATGTATCTACACCGGTGGGTGATTCCATCGTGGTCGATCAAGTCCATCATTCTTGTGTTGTGGCGATTGGGGGTCTTGAGACACGTGTTGATTTGTTGCTTTTAGGTATGGTCGACTTTGATGTTATATTGGGGATGGACTGGTTATCCCCATATCATGCTATCTTGGATTGCCATGTCAAGATGGTGACCTTAGCCTTACTGGATTTGCCCCGTTTGGAGTGAAAGAGGAGTCCTGGTAATTCTACCCGCGTGTTATTCCGTACATGAAGTCTCGGCATATGGTCGAGAAGGGGTGTTTGGCTTATTTGGCTTATGTGCACGATTCTAGTGTTGAGGTTCCCTCTATTGATTCGGTGCCCGTGGTTTGTGAGTTTCCTGAGGTCTTCCCTTCAGACCTGCCAGGGATGCCACCCGACAGGGACATTGATTTCTGCATTGATCTGGCTCCAGGCACCCAGCCCATTTCTATTCTGCCGTATCGCATGACCCCACCAGAGTTAAAGAGTTGAAGGAACAGTTGCAGGATTTGCTTGGTAAGGGTTTCATTAGGTCCAGTGTTTCTCCGTGGGGTGCTCCAGTGTTATTTGTGAAGAAAAAGGATGGTTCGATGAGGATGTGCATTGATTACCGGCAATTAAACAAGGTTACAATCAAGAATAAGTATCCACTGTCGAGGATTGATGATTTGTTCGATCAGCTTCAGGTTGCCTAGGTATTTTCAAAGATAGACTTGAGATCCGGCTACCATCAGTTGAGGATTAGGGCATCTGATGTCCCTAAGACAGCTTTCCGCACTCAGTACGGACATTACGAGTTTTTAGTCATGTCGTTTGGGTTGACAAATGCCCCAGCAGCTTTTATGGGTTTGATGAACCTAGTGTTCAGGCCTTATTTAGACTAGTTCGTGATAGTCTTCATTGATGATATATTGATATACTCCCGCAGTCAGGAGGAGCACGAGTAGCATCTTAGAGTGGTCCTTCAAACTCTGAAGGACAGTCAGCTATATGCAAACTTTTCGAAGTATGAGTTCTGGTTGAGTTCAGTTGCATTCCTGGATCATGTCGTATCAGCAGAGGGTATTCAGGTTGACTCGAAGAAGATTGAGGCGGTCAAGAACTGGCCTAGACCAGCATCAGCTACAGAGATTCGGAGTTTCTTGGGATTGGCAGGCTACTATCATCGGTTCGTGGAGGAGTTCTCATCTATTGCAGCCCCGATGACCAGGTTGTCCCAGAAGGGTGCCCAGTTCAGATGGTCAGACGAGTGTGAGGCGAGCTATCAGAGGCTCAATAAAACTCTGACAACGGCACCGATATTGGTTTTTCCCACAGATTCAGGGCCTTATACAGTCTATTGCGATGCTTCCCGTATTGGGCTTGGTGCAATGTTAATGCAGGATGGCAAGGTCATTGCGTATGCTTCGAGGCAGTTGAAGATTCATGAGAAAAACTATCCAGTGCAAAACTTGGAGTTGGTATCCATTGTGCACGCATTAAAGATTTGGAGGCACTATCTGTATGGCGTGGGGTGTGAAGTGTTCACGGATCATAAGAATCTTCAGTACTTGTTCAAGCAAAAGGAGTTGAATTCGAGGCAGAGGAGGTGGTTGGAGTTTTTGAAGGATTATGATATTACCATCTTATATCACCCGAGGAAGGCCAATGTGGTGGCCGATTCTTTGAGTAGGAAGTCAGCTAGTATGGGCAGTCTTGCTTTTATTACGGTCAGTCAGAGGCCGCTAGCTTTGGATGTTCAGGCTTTGGCCAATCGATTTGTGAGGTTGTATATTTCTGAGCCTAGTCGAGTGTTGGCTTGTACGGTCGCTCGTTCTTCATTATTGGAGCGTATCCGTGATCAGCAATGTGATGATCCCCATTTGTGTGTCCTTAGATATACGGTGCAGCGTGGAGGCGCCAAGAAGGTGACCTTAGATGATGATAGTGTTTTGATATTGCAGGGGCGAGTTTGTGTGCCCAATGTTGATGGGATTTGAGAGTTGATTTTAGAGGAGGCCCATAGTTCCCGGTACTCTATTCATCCAGGCGCCACGAAGATGTATAAGGATTTGCGGCAGAATTATTGGAGGCGTAAAATGAAGAAGGATAATGTGGCACATGTGGCGCGGTTCTTGAATTTTCAACAGGTTAAGTAAGAGCATCAGAGGCCTGGTGGTTTATTTCAGAGGATTGAGCTTCCCGAGTGGAAGTGGGAGAGGTGGATCACTATGGACTTCGTTACCGGACTTCCGCCGGAAGAAGTTTGATATAGTTTGGGTCATTGTTGATAGGCTGACCAAGTCAGCGCATTTCATTCCTGTGGCAGTCTCTTATTCATCCGAGAGGTTAGCTGAGATCTATATTCGGGAGATTGTTTGCCTTCAAGGTGTGCCAGTATCTATCATTTTGGACCGAGGCGTGCAGTTTACCTCACGTTTCTGGAGGGCAGTTCAGCGAGAGTTAGGCACCCAGATTGAGTTGAGTACAGCATTTCATCCTCAGACGGATGAACAGTCTGAGCGGACTATTCAGATATTGGAAGATATGCTCTGATCTTGTGTTATTGACTTTGGAGGATCATGGGATCGGGTCTTTCCTTTAGAAGAGTTTGCCTACAACAACAGCTACCAGTAGAGTATCCAGATGGCTCCTTATGAGGCTTTATATGGTAGGCGATGTCGATCTCCGGTTGGATGGTTTGGTCCGGGAGAGGCTCGGTTGTTGGGTACAGATTTGGTTCAGGAGGCTTTGATGAGATTTGGGAAGAAGGTCAAGCTTAGCCCTAGGTTCATTGGTCTGTTTGAGATTCTTGATCGAGTGGGAGAGGTGGCTTATAGACTTGCATAGCCGCCTAGCTTATCAGTCGTACATTCAGTCTTTCATGTGTCCATGCTTCAGAGGTATCACGGCAATCCAGCCCACGTATTAGATTTCAGCACTGCCCAGTTGGACAAGGACTTATCTTATGAGGAGGAGTCGGTAGCTATTCTAGACCGGCAGGTTCGCCAATTGAGATCCAAGAGTTTCCCTTGTGTTCGTGTTCAGTGTGGAGATCAGCCTCCTGAGGCATCGACCTGGGAGTCCGAGTCCGATATGTGGAGCCGTTATCCTCATTTTTTTCCCGATTCGGGTACTTCTTTTTTTGTCCGTTCGAGGACGAACGATTGTTTTATAGGTGGAGAATTTGACGACCCAAAGTTCATCACCAGTTTCTAATTGAAATATGTGTCACCGAGGCCTTGAAAACCTCATTTAGGGTTGCCTCGATTTGCATGCACAGTTCGGGCGCATAGCCGGACAGCTTAAATATGAAATTTTGTGAAAAATGCTAAGATTTGATATTAAAATGAATAAATTTGACTTCGGTCAACATTTTGGATAAACGGACCCGAACCCGTGATTTGACAGTCCCACAGGGTCCGTAGGAAAATATAGGACTTGGGCGTATACCCGGAATCGAATTCCGAGGTCCCAAGCCCGAGGAATGAATTTGTGAGTAAAATTGTTTTTTGAATATATTTAAGGAAATTAAAAATGAAATCTGATTAGAAAGTGATGGTATCGGGCCCGTATTTTGGTTCCGGCGCCCGGTACAGGTCTTATATATGGTTTAAGTCCTTTCTGTAAAGTTTGGTTGAAAACGGATTTCGTTTGACGTGTTTCGGACTTAAAATGGAAAATTTGATGTTTTATGAAATTTGATAGAATTCGTCGATTTTGAGGCTTAATTCGATGAATATGATGTTATTTTGGAGATTTGATCGCACGGATAAGTAATGGGATGTTTTTGAGGTAGTGTTATATTTGGTTTGGAGCCCCGAGGGTTCGGGTGAGTTTTGGATAGGCCACGGATTGCATTTTTGAACTTGGAAATTTGCTGGTGTAACTGATCTGCAGGCTTCGCATTTGCAAAGCCAGCATCGCAAATGCGAGCTATTCATCGCAAATGCGAAGGTGCCCTTGCTGGCCAGGGATCGCAAATGCGCCCATGTTGTTCGCAAATGCGAGTATGGGATCTTCGCAAATGCGACATTTCTGGTCGCAAATGCGAAGTCCCTCCTTTTGCTCTGTGTTCGCAAATGCGAACTATACATCGCAACTACCATGTCATAGGTGTTCGCAATTGCGAACCCCAGTTCGCAATTCCCATGCCAACAAGTGGCCTGTAGTGCACTTAAACCGAATTTTGACTCCATTTTTCATATTTTCTCAAACTCAAACACACTTAGGCGATTTTCCAAGAACAATACTTCTTCAAAATTATTTGTAAGTTGGTTTTTACTCAATTCTTTCAATCATTAACATCATTTAACATGTTTTCAACTTAAAATCAAAGATTTCCATGGGTGAAAATTGGGTGTTTTGGGTAGATTTTAGGTTTTTCTAAAATTGGGGTTTGAGTGGGTGATTGACCTCCGATTTGAGAGATTTTTATATGGATAGACTACAGATGAGTACGAGGGTTCTGAAAATGTAAAATTTATCCGACTCCGAGATGCTGGTCTGAGGGGCATTTTGGTCATTTTACCTAATTTTGCGCCGTAACTTTGAATTAAATAGTAGAATCAGTTGTTTGAGATGTTATTTACAATATTAAATTGATTTGAATAGATTAGGGTCATTTGGAGTCGGATACTCGTGGAAAACGTGTGGTTTCGAGTTGATTTTTGAGCCGGTTCGAGGTAAGTGTTTAGTCTAACCTTAGCTTGAGGGAATAGGAGTTGAGTCTTGTTTGCTACTTTCTAATTGTAGAGTACGATGTATAGGCATGGTGATGAGTATCTATACATTGGTGTCTAGCATGACCATGAGTCTTATTATTATTGTGAATATTCCTATTTTGTTGTAACTTCCATGCTTAATTGATGATTTCTATATGTTGTAAAGAGCATGTGAAGGGAATTGTGATCTTTAAACTTCGAGGAGAATTGGCTCAAATTGTAACATGAATGGTGAAGAGATATGATATTATTACATCTTTGGAGCATTGGCTCAAATTGTGAAACGAATAATGAAGAAATATGAGATATTACATCTTTTGGAGCATTGGCTCAAATTGTAAAACGAACGATGAAGGAATATGAGATAATTGCATCTTTTGGAGCATTGGATCAAATTGTAAAACGAATGATGAAGGAATATAAGATAATTGAATCCTTTTGAGCATTGGATCAAGTGATAGAATAAATCATGGAAATGAAAGTGAAAGAAAGAGAAAGAGTTATTGAAATATACCCTTGCCGGGTCATCATTGTATTGTTCCCTTGCCGGGATTTAATTGTTTAATTGATGTTCCCTTATCGGGATTTAATAATTTAATTGATGTTCCCTTGCCGGGATTTAATTGTTTAATTGATGTTCCCTCACCGGGATTTCTATTTCTATTTTGTTTACTCCCTTGTCCTTTGTTTGTGATTGATGTTTGGGTGAGGAAGAGTGTTAAAGCACGAAGGGCGATGTCGTGCACTTGTTTTGGTGAGTATGAGAGTAAAGCAAGAAGGGTGATTCCGTGCACTTTTCTTGGTGAGAATGAGAGTAAAGCACGAAGGGTGATGTCGTGCATTGTTTGATATTGTCTCCCTTGCTGGGATGTTGAGATTAATGTTATTGTTCCCTTGCCAGGATTCCTATTTCTATTATGTTTACTCCCTTGCCCGTTGTTTTTTATTGGTGTTTGGGTGAGGAAGAGTGTTAAAGCACGAAGGGTGATGCCGTGCATTGTTCGTTATTGTGAGGAAGAGTGTAAAGGACGAAGGGTGATCCATGCCGTATGATGTACCATTCCGTACCGATATTCATTGATTATACTGTGAGGAAAGAGAGTAAAAGCACGAAGGGTGATGTCGTGCCATGATTTACATTGATTACATTATGCATTTCATTGTGAGGACGAGAGTAAAAGCATGAAGGGTGATGTCGTGCCATGATTTACATTGATTACATTATACATTGCATCGTGTCTTAGCCTCGTCACTACTTCGCCGAGGTTAGGCTCGGCACTTACTACGTACATGGGGTCGGTTGTACTGATGCTACACCTGCACTTCTTTATGTTGTGCAGATTACGCAACCGGACCCGGAGGACATCATTAGTGGGAGTGTCTTCCATCTTATCCTAGAGGCTTCAAGGTATACCCGTTGGCGTCCGTGGGCCTTGGCGTCTCTTCCATCCCTTTGTCTTCACTTCCGTCTTGTTAATCCTCTAGTTTCAGAGACAGCTATGTATTCTCTTTTCAGACTTGTATTTAGCACTCTTACAGACAGTTCGTGAGTTTTTGACTCCGGGTTTTGGGAAAATTTACGCATTGTTGTATTATGTTGTCCTTAGTTAGCTTGAAACCATATTTATTTTCGCTGTTAAATTGTGAACCGTTTAGTTTATCCTATTAAATTGATGTTAATATGCTAGTTTATCTATACACGTTGGCTTGTCTAGCGAGTTCAACGTTAGAGGCCATCACGACCCGATGGTGGGATTTTGGGGCGTGACATCGGGCTTCACGTCGCAGCGATATTGGGTTAGGCTATACGTCGCAGCAATATTTGGTCGGGTTGTACGCTGCAGCGATATAGCGCTTGGGTTGTAGGAGCCCCTCCGGAGTCTGTACACCCCAGTGAGCACAGGTACCTACTGAGTGCGAGTACTGAGTGCGAGTACCGAGTGCTGAGTGACGACTGATTGGGAGGTATGAGTGGTTGTGGGGTTGCCCGAGGGGCTGATTACGAGTGATTGTGAGGAATGCTGAGGGACTGATTCTGAGTGATGTTATGCCCGAGGGGCGGTTTATTATTCATGTTTTTTCCCGAGTGGTTACTTATGATTTATATCATTTTACACTAAACTTCTTGGATATTCAAACTGTTGGAAATTACATTTTTTTCAAAGGATTTTCACTGAAATCGGATTTTTAAGCATGATGATTTAACGTATACACTATTGGAAAGAAAGATTGTGCTTATTGTAAATTGATGATTTGACTTTATGTGTTTCTTACTGCTCAGACCTGATTTATTTTCATTACTACTGAGTTGGCGTACTCATATTACTCCCTGCACCTTATGTGCAGATCCAAGTGCTAGGGCAGAGTGAGTTGTCTATCTGTTCCAGAGACTTCTCGGAGATTTTTCGAGGTAGCTGCACGCATTCGCAGCCCTGCTCTCTCCTGCTTACTATTATAGAGTTTATTTTTTATACTTGTATATTTACTATAGATGCTCATGAAAAGTGACTCCGAGGTCTTGGGGTTGTGTTTTAAACATATGGTGTAGCTTTGTCTGTTTAAAAGGTAATTTAAATGAAACATTTACGGGTTATTAGTTTAGAAATGATATAAATGAAAGATTCTTTACGCTGAGTGTTAATTTGGCTTGCCTAGTTCCACGATAGGTGCCATCACGACTAGTTTAGATTTGGGATCGTGACAAGTTGGTATCAGATCCTAGGTTACATAGGACTCACCGGTCATGAGCAGGTTTAGTAGAGTCTTGCGGATCGGTACGGAGACGTCTGTACTTATCTTCGAGAGGCTGCAGAACCCTTAGGAAAAATTTCACATTATTGAATTCTTGTTGTGCGAATCCATTTATTCTGCCAAAAGTGTAACTCTTTGAATTCCTTTCATGTATTCGAATGCACACGTGAGCGCTCGGTATCAGTTTTGCATCGACGTCTTGTGACTCCCATGGGTGAGATATGATTTTTAGCATATTGATAATGGACTAGTCTGGAGGACTTGAGGACGAATTTTTTTTGTGGCTTGAGTGCTGAGATTTTGTTTGTGCGAGTACGTGCATTTGGGGACTTATATGTCCGTTTGTGCTGTTATTGATGGGATTTGGTAACTAGATGACAACGTGGTGAGTTTGATTTGATGGTTAAATGTGTTCAGGGTGTTTGATTGTGACAAAAATGAATTGGCGGGAGATGTAGCAAGAAACATTGAGTATTTGACTTCTGTCTTAAGTTAGAATATGGCCTCGAGTTGCGAGTGTATTGAAGGACCTCTCGTGTAGCTTAGTTGCGGAGTAAAGTGGATATTCTTGTTGTGTTCTGAGCTTCTGGTGATGTCTTTTGGGCTGACCAATGCCCCAGCAGCGCTTATGTATTTGATTAACAGTGTATTCAGCCGTGTTCTCTCTCTGTTGTTATTGTATTCATTGATGGAATCCTAGCGTACTCACGTAGCCAGGGGTAGCATACTCAGGTGGTTTTGTAGTTAGTACTTTTTTATCAGTAATTGATATATGTTACAACTTGAGTTAGGTCGCTTGTGGAAGTTGGCATTGGCTATTACAATGGTGAATGCGATATTTACATACGATTTGGGATATTAGATTGGGTTGTGTCATATGAGTGTATGAAGGATTTAGTTGAATCCCACTGCAGTATGGTGGCAGTGATAGCGTATGGGCATTGTGAGTTATTGTTTTTCTTGATCGTTGTATTTGAGTCAAGTTGGGATGTTAATGTTAAGTTGATTGCACGATTATGTGTTGTATTGGTCTCGGTTTGAGGTATGTCGAGGAATCAGTTATGACTTGGGAAGGGCTTGAGTAACAGAAATTTTGAATACATGTTGTAATATACTCTATGGGTAATTGGGTTTTATTGAATGTATGAGTTGTATTAGTAAAGGGTGTAGTGTGTGCGGAGTTGGGATATGCTTGGTTGCTTCGAAGTGTGGATTACTTCCTGGTATGTAGGGGTGCAGATGGGTCCAGGTCGTACGGTCTGTTTGATCAGTTTAATTGAGAATTGCGTAGAGTGGGTGACTCTCGAGAATGGTTCTGATGGTTCAAGGTTATATGTAACGATTGGAAATCTTCGAGGTGTGTAATTGGCTAGAAACTCAGATTTACGTTGGAGGGTGTAAAAAATTATCATAGATTATTCATATCAGTATCAGGAAGGTGAAGGTAATGGCTTTAGATTTGCAAGAAGTCTCTTCAGGGTAAGTATTTTGAATATGGTGCTTTGGGAGATATTTGAGAGATTATTCAGCAGCTTATGAGCCTTAGACGGTATGGTTTTATGCTGGGGTCTCGTGTGGTGAGTCTGGGTTGAGGATTAATTTATTATGACAAGGAGAAGTACTAATTCGAAAATAATTCAAAAGGAACTTGGATAAATAAGACAGCTTGGTAGTAGGTCGGATCGGCATGGTAAGGGATATGATTAGTTCTTTGGGTGCTTATGAGGTAATAAGTTTTTACAGGTGTTTTCTGGTAATGTTCTTGGGTTTTGGTGACCTGCGTAGCTTGGTTGAGTTAGAAGGATTCAGTCCTAACGGTTTGGTGTTGTACAAATGGAATTCGAAAGTTATGGATGGTTTCTACTACGGTTAGAGATGTGTATTTTTTACCGGTGTGAGGAGCATGTGATATATAGTGATTTTGCTTCTGCATGGGATCAAATGTTAAGTTCTAGACTAGTTGGGTGCGTAGTTGTTTGTGGATCAGAAGAGATCATGAAGTTCTCATATTTATCATAGGATGGCGTGGCGTATGCGGTATGTTTTGTAGAGTTGAGATTTGCATACGTGAGATCTCGGTTCAGTCCAGGAAGGAAGGTCAAATTTCTCAGGCAGCATTGGCAATTTCAGATGACTAGGTAAATAATATCACCAATTGGGTGGCTTGATGAGGGTATACATTTCAGAAAGGTCAATGTGTGGAGTTAAGGTTGCTTCACCAGTATTGCGACGCTCTCTTCTTTGATCGACTGCTGATATTCAAGGTTGCTTGGTGACATAGAGGAGTTATGAGGGTATCCCTCGTGGCATGATTGAGTATTAGAGACATGTTATATATTCGAGTGGTGGAGTTGGGATTAGATATGGTAATTGGTGCGCTTCATGGACTTCGATACTGGGAGTTTTCATAAGCAGATTAATTTGTGGTTGTGGACTGTGAGGATGCGAGCAAAGCTAGTCAGATGTTAGTATATGCCATGATTCAGTCATTTTGAACTTTCGGAGAGTTATCTATCTGTTGTGGGTGACCAGAGTTGATTTAGGGTTATTGGTAGGCCAGTATGGGTGTGTGTTCTGCACCGGGTTGGAATTGTTGACTCCGAATTGCTATTGTCGAGGGATGTACCATTCGATTGTCGTTGATTTTATTCATATTCTGGAGTGATGTATGAGTTACCCTTCGGTGTTGCAAGGAGTGGTGATTGTTCGTTATATGCACATATGGTGCGGATTTATTTGGTATTTATAGCGGGATTTGAGTGAAGTAAGTAATTGGGCATTGCGGGATTGAGACGTATTGGTTATGTTACTTCTGATTCAGGCTAGCATGGCATTGCATCATTTACTTCTCCATGGTTATGGTGATTTACTTTAGGTACTAGACATCAAATTGCGTGTGGTTGATGATTTTGAGCACGGTGACTTGAGGTGTCTCATGTGGACTAGTGTTTGGATAGGGTCGCGCATTGCAGTGATGTTATGTAGAGGTATGATCCTTCGGGTTAGATTCATGTGTTCTGGTTCTACGATGTGTGATGGGTTCTAAGCATTATGTTGTGGTTGTACTGGTGAGCTTGCGGTACAACTCTCTCATTTGAGTCATTTTTTCCAAGATTTGAGTACATTTGGATTGTTGCTTATAGGTGCGTGGGTCTCACGGGTTGTGGCTTTAGATTGTATCGATGTGTCATGTCACTAGATTAGTCGTGTTGGACGAGATGAGGTCATTGGGATCTAAAATGAATACTATCAGATTCGATTTCAGCATGTTGGAAGGATAATATCGGGATTCGGCTTAAAAATTTACTATGGTCCTCGCCAAAGGAGAGGGAGCTCCATGACGGGTTGATCTAAGGAATGGTTATGACTTTCTGCGTGTTTCATTCATCATTGGCAGTATATGAAAGTGTTGGAATGAGGCTTTGGTTTGATAAGAGGTTTATTACCGGAATTGGGTTGTTTGAGCAGCTACTGTGATTAGAAGTTATCGCTATGAGTGTTTGAGTTAAGCGGTATATCGTGTGATTTTCATCTTTGATTGCGGTTATGGCTTGATACATCGTGTTCAGACTTATTCAGTGTGTAGATGTGAGATTCTGATCTTATAGACAATTTCGGAAGTGGAAAATTTGTTCTAAGGTAATGGGCTAGGGTGAATTGTGAAATTTAAGTTATGTTGTGTTACCAGACCTATATGGGATAGGGTGACCTGGGATCACCCCCGGGTATGTACATGGTAAGGTTACCCAGTGATTTGATGGTTTTCGGAACAACTCTGGGCACGCTCGAGGACGAACATATGTTTAAGTGGGGGAGGATGTAACGACCCGACCGGTCGTTTTGAGAATTTGCACTTTGCTCGCCAGTTCTCGGACATGACTAGCCCCGTATGATGTATTATGACTTATGTAAATCGTCGGTTTTGGTTTTTAGGATAATCGGAATAGATTTGGAAGAACAATTCTTAGCTTGAAGCTTTAAATATGAAAGGCTTGACAAAGTTTTGACTTTTTAGTATTCGATCTCGGATTTGGATTTTTATGATTTGGTTAGATCCGTTAGGTGATTTTTGACTTGCGAGCGCGTCTGGAATGTGATTTGGAGGTCCGTGGTAAAATTAGGCTTGAGTTGGCAAAATTGAAAATTTGGTGTTTCTCGTTCGGCAGTGGAAATTTTGATATCGAGGTCGGAATGAAATTTCGGAAGTTGGAATAGGTTTTTTGTGTCATTTCTGACTTGTATGCAAAATTTGAGGTTAATCGGACTTGCTTTGATAGGTTTCGGCATCAAATATAGAAGTTGGAAGTTTTTAGTTACATTAACCTTGAATTGGGGTGTGATTCACGATTTTAGCATTGTTTAATGTAATTTAAGGCATCGACTAAGTTTGTGTCATATTATGGGACTTGTTAGTATACTTGGTTGGGGTCCCATAAGGCTCGGATAAGTTTTGGAAGAGTTTTTGGAAGATTTTGGCGTTTTGAGCATAAGCATGTAATGATCCAAAGGTCCATTTTTAATTCTAGAGATCCAAATTTGATTTCAAGACTTCCGGGATTTTGATAATGAATTATAGGAGTGATCTGGAAAGTTTGGTCTAATATCATCAAGTCGCGATTGAATTTTGATGCGAAACATGAGTTAATTGTTTAACGAGCGAAATAGGTATTTCACTAAGCAAACGAGCTCCGAATTGAGTTTCAATTGAAGAGATATGTTCGTATTATTATTTTTGACTCATAGGAACAAGAATCATCGAATTCTGAGTTCGTATGGTGGAGTTAGAGCCTTTTTAGTGAAAATAAATATTGTTGGTGCAGCAGGATCTGGTGCGCACCTTTAGCGACCAGATTTGGTACTTTTAACGACGGTGTTTGGGCTTTGAACGACCAGATTCGTATTTTTATTGAGTTGTCTTGTTTTTTTTAGCTCATTTCCACATTTTTGGACGAAAAGAACGCGGCTTGGGGAGATTTTTGAGCGAGAAATCATGGAAAATCTTGAGGTAAGTCACTTGTGAAAATTTCTACTCCATAATATTGAATTATCATCGAATAACCCAACTAGATTACATGTTTTTGAGGTGTAAATTGGGGAAGTTAGGGCATGGGAAATTGGAGACTTCAATTGAGGAATAGAAGGAGCAATTGTGGTCTGATTTTGATGTTCTTGGTATGTATAGACTCGTGGAAGAATAAGGATTCCGGTTTTGTAATCTTTATCGAATTCCGAGATGTGGGCCCGGGGGTCGGGTTTGGCCAATTTTGGGATTTGTGCCTAATCTTGATAATTTTCGAATGGGTTTCGTCTCCCCCTAGCATATATTGATGTTATTAATCTGGTTTTAGTTAGATTCGGAGCATTCGGGAACCGATTCAAGGGGCAAGAGCATCACGGAGTAGTTTTCGGGCCGGTTTGAGGTAAGTAATGACTGTAAATCTTGTTCTGAGGGTATGAAACCCCGGACTTCACACCGTATCACTATTTTGGAGTGGCGCACATACTAGATGACAAGTGTGTGGCGTACACCGATGGGGATTGTGACTTGTTTCGTCCCGTAGCAACCATTAAGTTGCGTATTTGATTATAAACCATATGATATTTCATGTTTAAAGATTATTACTATGTTTTGGGCGGAATGTCGTATTTGGGACTCGTGCCATGTGTTTAGACCCCTTGGGGGCTTTTTACTGTTATTCCTCACTATGTTGACTTATGATTTGCACTCAGTCATATTATGCTTAACTGATTTAAAACTCAGTCTCATTTACACTCCTTTGATGCATAAAATGATATTTTTGGGTCGAGTACCACGTTTTACTGATAGCCCTAGTGGCTTTTGAGAGGTTTCTAACTGAGTGAGGCCGAGAGCCTATATTGTGAGGAGTATATAT
>ML301831.1:0-12089 GCA_005239505.1 Nicotiana paniculata | reverse complement strand
CTCATGAACGATTGGTAATGTTGTAACTTTCTTGCTGGGTAGGTGCGTGAATTGATAGGGCTTAGTGGTTGCAAGTTGACTCTTGAGGTTGGGTGGTTGCAATTAGGTTGTTGGTATGATTGATTAAATTGTTATACTTGGGAATGTTTAAATAAGGAAAGAATGTGAAACTTTGTATGTTCATACTTGATTGCCAGTATCGATCATAGTTAAGGGGTAAGGTGTGTGCTTGAAAAGAAAAATACTCCTTGATAATGAAATGTGTACGTGTTGAAGGGTAGTAGATTCTCCCATTGCTCGAGGACGAGCAAGAGTCTAAGTGTGGGGTGTTGATGCGTTGCTAGAATTCATGGTTTAAAGCATTATGTGCCTTACATTTTATGTGCGTTAATGATAAAAATACACGCCATATGTGCATAATGGAGTCTATTTCATGTGTATGTGAATTGGAGATGGAAGCCAAGCTAAATGGATGCATAAACGGCTAAAATACGCTCAAGAGTCGAAAAGGAGTGATCTGGGCTATAGCCGGGCGTCTGAGCTGTAAAGCCTGGTCATACAAGGCTATAGATTGGCGTTTAGGCTATAAATCCTTGCATGACCAGGTGTTTGGGAGGAGTTAGAGCCCTAACGCCAGGCTTGGCCAGGCTTTATCCCGGCGTTTGGGCCATAAAACCTGGTTCCTGGTCCGGTCAAATCTGAGTTTTGAAGGTTTTAAGTGTTTCCCGGTTTGAATAGAAGTATCCTACACATTTAGGGTTTGTCCCAAACATATAAATAGACCCAAAAACACAACTTTGAGAGGAGGATGCCATTTTTGGAGAGAAGATACACACGGGATCGTTAGGAAGAAAAGGATTATCAGTTTTCTTCATCTTATTCTCGTATTTTCCATTTATGCAACACTTATGCAATTGTTTGATTCTAGCATGAGTGGCTAAACACCCATTGTTATGGGGTTGTGGTTTAGCCATGAATATTGTTATTCGACATTAATTTAACCTTGATTATAGTTCACTCAATATATGGTTGTTTCTTCAATTCTGCGTTTAATTGCTTAATTGTCTGGCCAGCAGTTAGGTTCTATATACTATCTATGTCATGCTTGGGAAAGCCGTATATAGATTAAAGAAGAATTGAAGAGAGCGCGATCTTAACCCTTCAGGGGAGCGGATTTGTGGTTAGGATAGGAATATACCTAGTCACCGTGCTTAATTAAACATCGTAATCTTAGTGCGTTCTAATAGATTAATTTCATAGGAATATAGGCGTTAATTTATTGAGAATAGGCGAGTAGTGCTTCGGGAGAAGGCTATGAGCGCGTTTATCGATTAATTAGAAATTATGAGTTAATTATATGAAAAGGAAAGTTAATTAGAATGCAATACGAGTGGTGAATTGATCACAACCCTGGAATATTTGTCTCTACTGAATACACAACAATATTCTTGTCACTTGATAATTAGTTATTTCATATAATCGTAGTATAAATTAGTTACATTCCTGAATTTTATTTTGGCTTGATTAAATAACAATTATAGTGAGTAGTTTACACAAGTCTTTGTGGGTTCGACATTCGATTTAACATTATATTACTTGCTACGACCACGTAGACTTGTGTGTGCGTTTGGGACCAACAATATCTCTTCCGCCAAATTTATCTCTAGCTAAAATGATTTCATTAAAGTCCCCACCCGATATCCAAGGGCCTATAAAATGATCTCTTAAACACCTAATATTTTGCCATAAGATATTCCTATCATGGTAATTATTGCTAGCATATATTGCCAAAAATAAGCATTTTTGGGTATATGGGAGTACCATGATCATGCAGTTGATTTCTTGGTGAGTTTTTGCAATAACCTCCACTATGAGGGCCTCGCGAAGCCAAAGTAGGACAATACCACCAGATTATCCTACAGTGGGTACCTGTGCCATATTAGAAAATAGAAAATCTTTCCTAAGGACTTGATGATCATAGAGGTGGGTTTCCAGTAGGGAAACTAAAGAAGGACTATGATAGTCTAGTAGAGAGAGGAAATTTCCATGAAATTCTGGGGATTGGGTGCCCCGACAACTCCAGACAATAAAATTCACTTGGACATTGTTAGATGTTTTCATATCTGCTACTTGTATGGTTTGGTGTTGGTCAGTGATATCCTCACTCTGTGCATGGAGCGACAGAAATAGTACTACTGTATATTTTCCCACCCCTCGATTTTTGGTTGGCCGTATTTGTAGGAAGAAGGTGTGGAGATTTGGGGGGGGCCAGTTTAGATGAAACTTCTCTGTGTATAACTATTTTTGGGTATATGGGAGTACCATCATCACGCAGTTGATTTCTTGCTGAGTTTTTGCAATAACCTCCACTATGAGGGATCGTGAAGCCAAAGTCGGGCAATACCACCAGATTATCCTATAGTGGGTACCTGTGCCATATTAGAAAATAGAAAATCTTTCCTAAGGACTTGATGATCATAGAGATGGGTCTCCAGTAGGGAAACTAAAGAAGGACTATGATAGTCTAGTAAAGAGAGGAAATTTCCATGAAATTCTAGGGATTGGGTGCCGCGACAACTCCAGACAGTAAAATTCACTTGGATATTGTTAGATGTTTTCATATCTGCTACTTGTATGGTTTGGTGTTGGTCAGTGGTATCCTCACTCTGTGCATGGAGCGACAGAATTAGTACTACTGTATATTTGCCCACCCCTCGATTTTTGGTTGGTCGTACTTGTAGGAAGAAGGTGTGGATATTTGGGGGGGGGGGGGGAAGTTTAGATGAAACTTCTCTGTGTATTCCTCCTTGACTACAAAAACTTTTATTCCTGCAAGCCAGAGAGGTTTTGGTCGTGTGTTCCTATAATGCTCCATTGCCCTTGCAATTTCCTGTTGAAATTCTGTGTTTGGTTCTACTGGATTGGGAGAGGGGGTGTGTGCGGTGGGGAAGGAGGCAGTGGGTCGTGAGGACCCACAGTTGAGGGCGGTTGAGTATTCAATGGTTGAAGGGTGTATGGTTGGATCCAAGGTATTGGTGGAAATGGCGTCGATGGTGGATAGATGGGGAGTTGGAGATGCTGGGAATATAGATTGGTGGGATCCCAGTATGGGCTGGGTTTGGTAGTGGTTGGTATTATGCTAGGTATGGAGCTTGCATCATAGACTGGTGGTATCGTCCATAGATGTCCGTCACTAGGCGGATCCCTTCCATTACTATTTGTGCTAAATTCGTTGGATTTGTGAGAAGGATCGTAACTTCCTGGTTGTTCACTACCATTATGAAGATTAGGGTGTGGTTCTGGAGACCCACCTCCAACCATAAAGTTGGGTCTTCTATTGAATGGCTTGTTTGAGCAGTAAATATGGGAGTGTTTGGGTTCATGGTTGAGGTTTGGGACTGAAGACGGTGGTAACGAGGAGGGAGAATGTGTGGTCAAGATGGAGTGGGTGGTCTTTGTGGAGTGATGGGCGAGCCATGTGCATAGTTTATAGTGGAAGGAATAGTAGTAATTAAGATTGAAGGGGTAGGCAGTGATGATTGAGGTGAAGGAGTATTATGTGTGGATTGAGTAGTGGTGAAATTTGGTGGTGAACAAAGTGGTGATTGTTGGGGTAATGTGTGATGTGAGATAGGTTCTTGTATTGAAAGAGGAGTGTTTGTATCAAGGATTGGATTTATAGAACCGGTGGGATTAATTTCGTGTGATAGTGTATCATCCGTGGTATGATGATCATTGGATTTCTAAAAATAGGTGGAGATTCGGTGTGTAATTGTGTGACTAGGTGTAGCGGGTAGTGTTGATGATGTGTCTGCATGTGGGGTAAAAGAAGTATAAATGAAGGACTGAGAGTCTATGTGAACATTGGATGGAGGTGCATGGTGGCCTAAATTGTCAGTGTTTAGGGAGGTATCACTACTGGTATTGGTTTGTTGAGGGTCAGCCAGTGGTTGGGATAATAGGCTGCCTTCGTTTTGGGATTGATTGAAGGACTCAGGTGGGGTAAGTGAATCATCTAAGTGAAAATTAACAAATTTAATAGAGTGTGTATAGAGATGCAGATCCAAGAGGGGTCTGCCTTATCACTTTTAATAATAGGGTTAACATGAATTATTAGGGGGTTTGTTAACTTGTGGGGAGAGAGTAGGATACTTACCTGCGCGTGGCGCGTGGATCTTGTCTGTGGATTTGGTCGGCTGTATGCCTCCGTAAAGGAATGTTGATTGGGGTCCCCTAGATCTTGAGGCGGATTTCCTAGGAAAATGAATTATTTTCCGTTCTTGTGATGTTGTGGGTTCTAAAGTGGGATTGAGATTGGTTGTAAGGGTGGAACATGTGTTGGGTAAGGTGGTGATTGTTGAGCAATTTCGTAATAAATGCCCTAATTTACCACAAGCAGTGCATAGAAGGTGGATGCCTTGATAAAGAATGACCTGCTTGTCATTACCTATATAAAGATGTGTTTTTAGGGGTTTCTATAGTGGCACCTCGACACATATTCGGCATATTATCCTTGCATGGTCGCAGAGGTACATGTATCAACTTTCAACAGCTTGACTATTTTGTTACCCATTTTGTGGAGAATATCGAGATAATAGAAATCAGCGGGTAGCTCGGGGAGGAAATGATTGAGGATGAACCAAGGATACTCATGCAGTGCGCGAAGCATTTTTTCTTTTTGTTGAAACTTTAACAAGAAAAAATCAAATCTGGGGTCGACTAGGGGGAGTTCTTCAGTAGGTTTCCACATGGCGTAAAGTTTTTGGCGAATAATTGATGGCTAAATTTATGCCCAACAACCTTGACGATGACAGAGAACATCCATGGTGAGTAGAGACGTGATTTATCTTCAGTTGTTAAAGGGATGAAGTTGTCTGAGTCTATGGTAGGGTGAGATTCATCGGTGAGGTCTACCGAAGTTAGTTGGAGATTCGGGTTACTGAAGGCGGGGGATAGTTGTGTATTGGTGATTAACTTTGTCAAGAAGGAGGTTTTAGTAGTTGTTGGTGGTGATGAGGGATGGTCAATCTGCATGGTGGTGGTAGCTGGGGGTTCGAGTAGTTAGGAGATTGTATTATGAGTATGAGTATCCATGGTTAGTCGGTAAAGTGAGTAAGGTTATTGTTAGTGTTGGTGCAAACTGAGATGGAAGGGGAGTGGTAGTGGGGGGGGGGGAGACTTGAGAGCATTGTTGAAGAGTATCTTTAAGGAGTTCTTCTCATGAAATAAGTTAGTACCTCTTCGTAATATTGTTCTATTCTTTAATTGGATGGTGTAAGGAGAGTACTAAGTTCATATATGTAATAATCAATATATACCACCACCATTTGTGATCATTTATATTCGATTGCATTATGTAACAACGATATTTTTTAGGATATATTTTGCAATATTTTAGAATTAACATTTTGCAACCATTTTACATTCTAGCTTTTTAGGATATATTTTGCAATATTTCTTATAATCAATATGATTAATTATTTTGAACTAAAATGTAAAATGAAATTTTTGGCCAATATTTTGCAATATTATTGTAGAATATCACTATACTATATATTAATTCTACCTTAATTATAATAGAAAGGAAAGCATGATTAAATTTTTGGACTACAATGTATTCTATCTTATTTTATTTGGAGGGAAAAAAAATAAAGTTTTGGACGAAATTGTCAAATAAAATTCTTGGACGGAAACAAAGGGAAAATTAAAATACATTAGAGGGAAATTCCTTTTTTGACTCTTCATATATATCCTAAACATAACTTAAACAACATTTGTACCTATCCAAACAAAAAAGATACTCTAAACATGAATGCTAACAGATGGATTGAAGTTGATTTCTATCCATGGTTCAGGATGGTAATGGTAGGCTATAATTACATATTTTAGTCGCTTATTGCACTCTAATTCACTACACTTTATTTGTGTTTGAGCTTTAATTGGTAGTGTTTTCACTTATTATGTGTTTTACGCCTTGCAGGAAGTAGTTCCGAACTATTAAGATAATTTGGGGTTAATTTCAATAAGTTGGAGCTTTGAAGTCTGAGTAAAAGCCCAAGATATTAAGTCGGGATCACGTTCAGGGGTCAAGGACCAAGTCTAGACGTCAAAAATCGAAGTTTGGTCCGTACTCTAAGAAATCCCCACTGTCTCGGCACGTCGGGCGGCACGTGGAGTGCCCTGCTTGTACAAATTCCCGTTGTCTATTAGAAGTTAGCTCTCTGGATTTCCTCACTAATGCCCCACATGGCGCGTCGCCCCATGAAGCGCGCCTGTGTATTTTTTACAGAGTAAATATCCTATTACAGCTAGGAAAAGGTGATTTCGTCTGGGCCTGACCCTACTTGGTATAAATACATGGGAAAATGTTTTTATTGGACTTTTGACCCATATTCGACCCAAGGAGTCTAAGGAGGAGTTTGAAGAACACGAGCACAAGGATTTCATCATTCCTTCCTCACTCAAGACACGAGTTTGGATTGAATTTATGTTTTCCTATACTTTAATTTTACTTGTGATGAATTTCTCCATATCTATGGAGTAGTTCCCTTTAGGGTTTGATTGATTTTGTTTATTGATGATTGTTTGTGGATTATAACTCGAGTTTTATGTATTGAATCATTTTGGATGATTTAATTGTTTCATCTATATTCACCAGTTCATGTCATTGAGAGAGGCATAACATGTGATATCCTTGCATTATATTATTGGTTGAGTTCAAAGATTCTTATAAGTAATCGAAAGAGGTTATTTGAATAATTGATTAAACCTAGTTAGGAGAATAATCGAAAGAGTTTTTCCTAATGACCAATCAACTATGCATTCTCGCATATCTTCACGTGCTTAAATTGGTTCATCTTGTAAGGTTAAGACTTAATCGAGAGAGGAGTTTTTGCTGAATGTTTGAACTAATAATTGAGTGATGTCGAGGTATTCACGTGAACATTAGAAGTGAATTATCTAGAGTTAGATCCTAAACAATTATCTTGCACCTATCTTATCAAACCCTATTGTCTCTCACTGATAACTTTCTTGCTTATTCCTTGTTTCGATTGTCATTAGTAAATATCTTTAGATTATTTGTTAATTTTTATTATAAATCTTATAAATCTCATTTGTTGATCATCTTGGATAGCAATCAAGCTAGAAACTAGTAGACTACTATTTAAATCCAATTCATGTGGATACGATATTATACTATATTTTATTTGATTAGCGAGCATAATTTAAGTCTGTGTTTTGCGCTCATCGGATGGACGTGCCAAATCGTACATTAAGCGTGATTATCTAGTATCTTACCCTAGCTTTTCACAATTTTCTTTATGTTTTCATGATATGGTCTCTTACACTAACTTTCCATTATGTTTGTGCAGTTTATTCCAAAGAGCATTTGTGGGTATCTTCTTTCTATTTCAGTTAAAACAATTCTTCTATATAGTAGGAAGGAGTGAACGGTGACTCTAACAGGTGGTGTCAAAGAAGACTCGTTAAGGGGTTGAAACAATTTTTTGTCGACAATAATCTGAAGAAAGGGAATATTCTTCTCTTTGAACTTGTTGAGGCCACATCAGGGGTTGTGATCTTCATTGTTGAAGTGCAAGGAACCTCTAATGCTTAGCTCTGTGGATGTGCTTTTAATAACATATAGAAACTGTGTTCTACCTTTTTCATTCAACGCATCAAAGAAGTATTGTAAGGACATATTTCTGGATTAATATGATTTTTCCTTATAATATTGTCTGTGATTTTTTCTTGAATTATTGTTATATTTATTTATTTTACGAAGGCTGATCGAATGAAAAAGACTATTTAAACGAAAATCAATTTATACAATAGTATAAAAATGACTAAACTGGAACTACATAGTTTTTTGTTAAGAGGTTTAGGCTAAGTCCTCCTCTTCTTTTGTATACTTTTGGATATAATACAACCCAGAACAAGACTGGGAAGCTTATGCAAAAAAAATCCTAAAATCGAAATTAATTTGCTCATAGAGAGGTGGAAACATCTACACGAAGAGCCAAAAATTGTATTCACCAATACAAAGTTTTGGAGACCAAATTAATTAATTACAATTCAGCAACCATCATAGACTCTTTGGAGGGAATTTCAATTTTTGACTTTTAAAACCTAAATCTAAAACTTAACAAAGGGTCAAATAACTTTCCAAAATTTGTATAACATAAATGTTTGGCAGAAGACAAATGAATGAAACTAACTTTGAATGGCTAGATAAAGACATTGTAACGACTCGGACGACCATTTTGATTATTTTAGCCTTGTTCCCCTATTATTGCCTCATCTATGTTATAGTGTGGTTATATGACTTGTCAGGGTGGTTAGTTTTGGTTTCTGGTGAGTTTCAGAGTAAAATGGGACACTTAGTCCCTAAGTTGAGGCATAAGTTGAAAAAGTTGACCTGAGTTTAACTATCGTGTAGATGAATCCGGAATAGAGTTTTGACGATTTTGATAGCTCCATATGGTGGCTTTGGACTTAGGAGCATATTCAGATATTGATTTGGAGGTCGGTAGGTTATTTCGGTTTGAATAAGGGAAAGTTAGAAAGTTGAAGGTTTAGAAGGTTGAGAAGTTTGACTGGGAGTTGACTTTATCGATATCGGAGACAGATTTTGATTCCGGAAGTTGGAATAGGTCTGTTGTGTCATTTATGATTTGTGTGCAAAATTTGAGGTCAATTGGAGTTGGTTTGGTTTGAATCAATGTTAATTTTGGAAGTTAGTTGTACATGGTTTCAATAGGCTTGAATTGGGTCACGATTTGTAGAATCGATGTTATTTGATGTGATTTTTCGCCTCAAGTTGGTCTGTTATGTGTTCTGGAACTTGTTAGTATATTTGGACGGGGTCCCAAGGGCCCCGAGTGTGAGTCAGATTGAAATCAGATCATTTTTGGATTTTGGAAGATGGTTAAAGTTGCTGAAGTCTGGTGTCATCGCACTTGCGGTTGGTCTAGCCACAGGTGCGGACACGCAGGTGCGGAGTGTCACGACCCAATTCCATACTAGGTAGAGACTGCAACTAACGCCGCCGTTAGGCAAGCCGACAAGCGAAACTACTATTTATTTATCCCTTTTTAAAATATTTTTAATTCCACAAAATTTTATGCAACTGAGATAAGTCCTTATAAACCAAAATATCTACATAGTAAGTACATTCTCTAGAGTGATAAAAATGACAAGTACAACAGTACATAAGTGCTACCAATCCTTAAAACCCGGCATCACAAGTACATGAGCAATCTAGAGAATATACAAAACTACTAAAAACTACTGTCTGAAAGTAATAGATAGGAATAGTAAATAAGATGGAAGGAGACTCTGGTGCTGCAGACCGTAGAAAGGCAAGCAGCTCACCCCTAAGTCTCCGTAGATGATCGGTTATGCGTACGCGTGACCACTGATGGAACCTGTCTCAGTACCTGCACATCAGTGCAGAAGTGTAGCATGAGTACGGAAAATAACACGTACCCAGTAAGTATCTAATCTAACTCGAAGAAGTAGTAACGAGAGGTCGACTTGACACTTACTAGAGGTCAATAATAATTATATAAGTGCATAAAGTAGACCCGGTGAGCATACAACAAGTATCAATGAAACAAATAAAAACAACTACAATAAGTACAACAGGAGTTCGTATCGCATCAGCAATATCTCATAACTGGCCGCGAAGGAACTAACTCAATTACCCAAATTGGAACCTGTTTCGATAATTAAGCATGAAGTTGTCCAGGCGAGCAGCCCGATCCCATAAGAATAGTGATACTCTGTACTGCCGAGGTGAATGGCCTGATCCTATAAGAGTAGTATTACCATCATATTGCCGAGTCAAGCAGCCCGATCCCATAAGAGTGGTGTTATCATACCGCCGAGGCGAACATCCCGATCCCATTAGAGTAGAGAAGTTTACCTCGCTCACTGAAGTACTTGCGAGGCGAGAAGACATGGATTTTTCATAGTTATACAGTATTCCTCAAATTTCCAAATATAATAAGGCTAAATCGATATTTGCAACTTTAAATCCATTGTCTTAGCTCTATTCATGACAGTTAATATGCATTGTTTACCTAGAAAATGGTAATTAAAATTATATCAGATTTTGTGGTTCTAAAAATACGTGATTTATTTTAATACTAGTTGTTTAGGCAATAGATGCTAAGTGAGAGTTGAGAAAAATGAGGTAAGAGCAAAGGATAATGGAATTGTGCAAACCGACATTTAAGAGACAGGGTCTCAAGCTTGGTCAAAATAGGGCCTCGAGGTCGAGCTCGAGGGCTTGACAGAAGGTGATAGATGTAGATACAACAGTATTGAAGGCTTATGTTGGTCCCAAACGCCCACACAAGTATACGTGGTCGTAGCAAGTAATATAATGTTAAATCGAATGTCGAACCCACAGGGATTTGCGTAAACTACATGTTGAATCACTCTAATTGTTATTAAATCAAGCCAAAATAAAATCCAGGAATTTAACTAATTTATACTACGAATCTATGGAATAACAAATTATCAAGTACGAAAGTATTGTTTTGTATTCAGTAGAGGCAAATATTCCAGAGTTGTGATCAATTCACCACACGTATTGCATTCTAATTAACTCTCCCCTTCATATAATTCACTCATGGTTACTAATTAATCGATAAACGCTCTCATAGCCTTCTCCCGAAGCACTACTCACCTATTCCCAATATATTAACGCCTATATTCCTATGAAACTAATCTATTAGAATGCACTAAGATTATGATGTTTAATTAAGCACGGTTACTAGGTATATTCCTATCCTAACCACAAATACGCTCCCCTGAAGGGTTAAGATCGTGCTCTCTTCAATTCTTCTCTAATCTATATACGGCTTTCCCAAGCATAACATAGATAGTATATAGAACCAAATTGTTGGCCAGACAATTAAGCAATTAAACATAGAATTGAAGAAACAACCATATATTGAGTGAACTATAATCAAGGTTAAATTAATATCGAATAACAATGTTCATGGCTAAACCACAACCCCAGAACAATGGTTGTTTATCCACTCATGCTATAATCAAACAATTGCATAAGTGTTGCATAAATTGAAAATACTAGAATAAGATGAAGAAAACTAAGAAATCCTTCGCTTCCTAATGATCACGTGTGTATCTTCTCTCCAAAATGGAATACCTCCCCCAAAGTTGTGTTTTTGGGTATATTTATATGTTTTGGGACAAACCCTAAACGTGTAGGATACTTCTAGTCAAACCGGGAAACACTTAAAACCTTCAAAACTCGGACTGGGCCGGATCAGGGACCAGGCGTTACAGGCCAAACGCCTGGCTAACGCCTGGCCAGGTCTGGCGTTATGGCTCAAGCACCCCCCAAACGCCTGGTCTTACCAGGCTTCATAACCCAAACTCCTAGCTAAAGCCTGGTATGACCAGGCTTTACAGCTCAAATTCCCAGCTATAGCCGGGTTCACTCCTTTTTGACTCTTGAGCATATTTTTGACGTTTATGCATCCATTTAGCTCGGCTTCCATCTCCAATTCACCTACACATGAAATAGACTCCATTATGCACATACGACGTGTATTTTTATCATTAACGCACATTAAATGTAAGGCGCATAATGCTTTAAACCATGAATTATAGCCACACATCAACACCCCACACTTAAACATTTGCTCGTCCTCGAGCAATCAAACTACACTCATGAACACAACTTCTTAAAAAAATCTCTTAACACGTTATACCAAGAATTTTTAAAACAGTTTAAGCATAGAGGTGTAACATCCTCGCCTCAATAATCGACTCACATATACCATGCTTTATTCCCAATCCACTCACTACTCTAACATAGAGGTCAAAAATATTACCTTTCCTTCATGAATCATGTGCCCTCACCAAATCAAAGAGCTAGTTCCACACACAATGAAATTTAAGAACACTTAGGAACTCAAGATAGAAAGAATTCACTCACTCCCAGAAATAATAGCCACAAAAGATGCACCATAGGCTTGCCCGTAGTGTATTACTCTACTAATCAAGCTTATTCAGTCTAGGATCAAGTAGGACTTTATTTGGTTGTAATGTAG
>ML301830.1:0-121735 GCA_005239505.1 Nicotiana paniculata | reverse complement strand
AATTTGAGGATGCCGATGTTGAAGAAGCAATACTAGAGTCAACCAGGGATGTTGAGGATTCAAATTTAATCGACTCTAGTGTGATTGATGTTGAGGATGTTGAAAGTCCTGAAGTTCATGTGTTTAAGCGCATTGTTCCTCACTCCAAACATTTTTCCACTTGTTCTTGGATGATGATATGGAAATAGAGTCATCCGAGCCAATTGAGATGTAAAGGAATGAGGAACAAGATGCCTACATTCTGGAATTTTTCTTGCCAGAAAGACAGGACTACATACCTCATCTAAATGCCAAGAAGTGTAAATAGTACAATGGTTACTTGGGCCAATTATATTTGTTCCACCACCCTTGGAGCATAACCGGAAACTTGATGCCAAATTGGGGACTCAATTCATAAGTTCGAAGTGGAGGCAGAAAGTGATTCATGTCGTGCCGCGACGTTAAATCAAGCGCTTGTTGGGAGGCAACCCAGCTTTACTGCTTTATTTTATTTTATTTTTATTTTATTTTGTTTTATTTTTTTCTAATTGTATTATTTTTCTAGTGTCAAATTTTTTTGAATTCTTTTAGGAGCATGGAACGCAAAGCCATTGGAAGGATACAACAGCAAATCAGATGGTTGGAACTAAATGTGAGGTACCCGCATGAAGGACCAGGCCTGGGAGAAGTCTGAGTACCCTATGAGATGCTAGTGCTTCGGCTTTTGGCCTACCAGAGAGGATTTTTTTTACCCTCTTGTATATATGGGTGCACATTGGGGACAATGCACCATTTTAAGTGTGGGTTGAGGAGATTGTCTGGTGACTTTCTATGCTATCTTAGTTATTATGGAAAACGTGCGAATTTGAAGCCATGTTGGTCAAATAGTAATATTGGGCACAGATGCTGGATATGTCAACAACTTGTAAGTTATTGTTTTGGAAAAAATGTTTGGTAATACTTTTTTTCTATAAATGTTAACTAATAGTGTTGTGTTATAATCCCTATTGTTAGGACGAAAATTAATGTAGATTTGAAGAATGGTATGATGAACCCATTAACCAGGAATACTACAATTCATGTTTGCAGTATGTTTGGAATATGACCGGTGAAAACGAAGTCCAGATTTTTATGTTTTTCGTGTCATGTATTTTCATTAGTTGTACCGAATTCAAATTATGTTAAATTGCTATGATTGTGTTTGTGTTGTAGTATTAAAATAACAAAGAACCCGATAAATAAAAACATAATACGCATATAATGTAAACAATAAAAATTGTTGCTATTATTTATTGAATGTCATATGTACATAAAATAAAAAAAACTCAATGTGTCCCATATCATGTATGCTTTAAAGAAACTGTTGGCCTGAGGTGCATCCCTTCCCGCCCGGCTACACTATCAGGAGCATCCTCATCACTCGCTCGGTGGCATGATGCTCAACAATATCGAGACAGATCAATGGGACGGAAGACCTCCAAATAATTCGGTCGGTCGAGCAATAATCGGGTAAACCAGCTATTAGCTCGTCGTTGTATGGCCTCCAAATGAACTATTAAGTAAAAGCAGGATTTGTGAGTATACGCAACACATATAAAGCGAGGCTTAAGTATACATTTACTTGTGCGCCCTCCAGCAAATCCAACAAATCCCTGCAATAGGGGAAATTATGTCGAGCCTCGTACTCACGTCCATATCGTCGCCTATCAACCCACCTCCTAACTAAAGGGAGAAATGGAGGTGGTGCATCCGAAGCTAAGGGTGGTAGAGGTGGTTGCAACTACATGAACCGCTCCCAGGCCCAAACCTAATATACAATGTGGACGTATTAAGATATATTTTTATTAGGTATGTTATAATGAAGAGAGTATTCGACTATGTTTTCACCTTCAGCAGCGGCAAAAATCCTGCAATGTCTCGCTGGGTGCCCATGCTCATCTGACACATCTGCATGTACAAGTAACCGAGAATAGCAGCACCCCAGCTGTAATGATGTAAATTATCTAGCGCTCAAGATGAAGAAGAAATCTCAAGTTGAATAGGTTTCCAGAATTGTTCGGGAACAGAACCCCTCCAAACATAAGCAGCAGCAGCAACCTCGTGTACCGGTTAATATGAAGCTCCGGTGTATCATCCGTGATATTAGCATGCATCGCCTCCAGATGCAGCAGGACGGGCGTCAACTGTAGACGACTAGCCCAATCAATTGCAGCCTCATCCGGTGGCTGGAAACCGGTGAGCCGCTGCAGCATCTCCAGGTACTGCAAACCCGTATTCTCTCTGATGGCATTCAGCAAAGCAATAGGTTGTCCATCAACCGGCAGCCCATACATGACCTCCACGTCCTACAACGTGATAGTAGCCTCGCCAATGGGCAAATGGAATGTGTGTGTCTCCGTTCGCCACCGCTCTATCAGAGCCGTGATCAACGACCAATCCAGCTGCAGCCGTGATCAACGACCAATCCAGCTGCAGCCGACCGATCTCAACAATCCTATAAAACCCGTATTTCTTGAGGCGTCTGACTATACAGGGATGGAGATGGTAGGCCCTAAGAAAGTCCCACATATTTTCTACTCTCCCGGCGTGGAACGTCTAGGCCAATAATTGTCCCTCCCATATGTAGGCAGATCTATGCTCGGCCTGTAGCAATAGTAGCTCTAGCGCGGCAGGTCCGGGATGCAAAGGCGGAACCTCCATGACGACTACTGTATTGAACAATATTAATCACATCATTTTTCTTTTTGATTGCTTAAATATATTGCAATACCCTCAATATTATAATTTTGTTATTGTTACTATATTGCTAATTAGTTTGATACATTTTTAATATTATAATTTTATATTTTATATGTTACTTTAATATGTTAGTTTTATTATTTTATATATTAGTTTTATTATTTTTTATGTTTGTTTGTTACTCACCTATTTTTGACTATAATGAAATTAAATAATTAAATTTTGTAACTATACATGATTTAATTATTAAATATTCACATTTTGGTTTCAGACTCGATATTTGAGTCTCAGTAGCACCAAGGTATCCTGAATTCTTGTGTTCATGATGAGAAAATTTCCCCGATTTATCACTCAACAGGTTTGTTATTGTATATGTTAGTTTATTATTGTATATGTTAGTTTTATTATTATTTTATATGTTTGTTTATTACTCATTTATTTTTTACTATAATAAAATTAAATAATTAATTTTCATAACTACATAATTTTCATAATTAAATAATTAAATAATTAGCGCCTTTTAATTTTCATAATTAAATAATTAATTTTATATGAGTTTTAACAAAAACTATGTCAGAATACCTAAATTTAAAGTTTTTGAAAAGTTAAAAATTTGGTGATTTGGAGCCGAAACGAGCAACCTACTCCGAGATAACGTCTTAGTTAGAATATGGGACCGAGAATCTATACTTTTTGTGGGACCGATGGGCTCCACTCGAGGTTTTTTCATCAACAATGGGAGGGAGGACCGCTGTTTTATTGTTTAATGAGGGAGGGGTGTTTTCTATTCTACGGGGAAGGGGAAAGGGACGACTTTTATATAAGTATAGCGCCCTTTATTAAAATACTATACTATATCGTCTTAATAAAGGGCGCTATACTTTCTCGCTTTTTTGACGTTCAAATGTAGCGCCTTTTAAAAGGGCGCTATACTTAACTGGGTAAACGACCGTTAAGATATAATGCCCTTTAAAAGGGTGTAATATATAAAATTGACTAAGTTTTCTTTCCACACATTATGGTTCTTTGAGCCCAAAAGAACCACATTTTGGTTCCGAAAAAAGAAATAGATTCATATAAATTGAAAAAGTCTTAAGTAGGCAGCGACGGTCAGGAATGTCAGTGTCTGCACCAATTAAATCAGAAGATTATTCGAAAGACGAAAGTAGGCTCGAGCAGGATCAAAAGATTGATTCTCCGTCCCCTAAAGTTAGAAAGTTGGTTAGACTGCAATCATTGACCGGACAAAGTTTCAAATGAGCATCCCATGGGGAAGCCATAGCTTGAACCTTCCTTCTCACAGTCAGCTATATAACTCAGGCAACAAAGGTTCGAGCATGATGGCGGTTAGTCTTCCTCGTCTCTTTCGGGTGGGCGGTGGGATTAGCTCTTCTAGTATCAGCATGGATTGACTGAAGACTTAAAAGTAGTTAGTGATATAAAATTATATCAATATTGTGATAACTTTATACAAGAATTAACTGATCATTATACATAAATAGAAAATATATACCAAACATAGAATAATTATAGCAACTCCCTTATACCATAATTATTTCTTCTTTTACACCATACCAAACGACCCTTAAGAGTTTGAATCAAATTAATAGATGTATAAAATATATTTGTGCATAAGCTTTTTCAGTTAATATTGAATAGTAATATACATTTTATCTCATTAAACTACTTAATCATGGTAATTTAATATAATTTAAAACTTACTGGATGTGAAGAAGTATAATCATTACCAACACTAATTTCTATTATGAGTAGCAAATCCTGCTCACCTCTTTTGTTTTAATTTCTTTGCAACAAGAAATAACTTTATTATTGTTATATATTTTAATTTTCTGACATTAATAATTAAATACTCCTACTAAACTTATAACCCTCTGAAACAATATAATGTTACCTATTCTTTACTCTAGACTGCATACCACGTGCTTGTTTCTAGTTTTGGTTGTCGTCATTCTTGAATCTTGAACACTAATAGTGATTACTGACAATATTGATAAGTTAATTACCAAAAAAAAAAAAGACAATATTGATAAGATAATGTAAAGCACTAATCCATCATTTTCTACTGTTTTAGAAGTTTATACTATCTCTCCAAAATCCTTCATCAACGTGGCCAGATCAGTAAACGTTAATCCAACACTATCATCAGGCCAATACTCTTCCTTCGAAATTCAAGATATTTCAGAATTAAAATTCTGAAATTAAGATCTAATAATAAGTTATATTAAAATTTTGTTATGAGAATAATACTAGTTTTAGCTAATATCTTCAACCGAATATGGTATAACTTTAATCTCAAAATATAGACCGAGATAACTCACCTAATCCTTGAACCAAATTAAATGACCCCTAAAATAATATTTCAGAATTATAATTCTAAAATTAAATTCGAATAACTTATCTCATCTTATATATGAGATAAAGTTATATTAGGAATTAGGTATAAGAATAGTAGTAGTTTTAGCTAATATTTTCAACCAAACACAGGATAACTTTAATCTCATAATACATACTGAGATTATCGCGTTGAACAAAATTAACCGACCCTTAAAATAACGTTGTTATATTGTCATTTATCGCGTAAAATAACCTCGTTTTACTGTTTTATTTTCCCATATATGTAATGAGAATTCCCACCGCGTAAATCATCATACTCCACTTTCACCATTAAAAGGGTGATTATTTCTAGTTTCTTTTTCAATCATTTTGATGAGGTATCATCACCTTTAATCACTAGTTTAAAGATTTTCTTGTCGAGTTTATTTATATTATAGCCAGTGGCGGAGCCGTATATAACCAAACCGACACCCTTTGGCTGAAAATTACACTGTTTAGCTCAGTAATATTTTTAAAAATATGTATATATATATATATATATATATATATATATATATATATATATATATATATATATATATATATATATATATATATATATATATATATATATATATATATTATATAATGACACTTCTTGAATTCTTGATAAGTTTGTTCATTTATATTTTGAATACTCCGTCACTGATTATATCGGTGTAACAATTTTTTGGACTATCAATATACTTTAGTCACTATAGTGAATTTTATCACCTTGTCTTTGAGGAGATAATTGAGATAACAAGATTGATTAACACTCTAAAGATCACAAGTGCTACTGTGACTTTGTGTTATAGCAAGCTGAGATTAGTCAAAATTCCTATGTCACTGAAAAAACAAATTATTTATCATATATTTTTCTTGTGAAGATCTAAAACTTGAATCCCAACTGAAATATTGTGAGTTGTAGCAAGAAGCAATCTGTGCACAAGCCACAGGGCATTCCATGTACATGCCGTGTCTCGGGAAAGGCTGTATCCTAAAGTACTCTAATACAAATATTAGTAGCTGTTTTTACGGCTAGAACCCGTAACACATAAGTCACACGAAAGACAATCCGAGCCAACGTTTGACCATATATTCCTAAATTTATTTTGAAAAATTTATTTTTAAATTTGTAAGATTGCAATTGAAGTGTGATTTTTCTTACATTTGGCTGTAAATTAGAGATGATTACATGTAATAAAACCAAAATTTTCTCCAAAAGTAATAAAACAGACGCTTTGTGTCAGTGGTAAAACCGTAATAAACCCCAATGCGGGGGTTGAATTGGAAGGAAGGTCACATGGGAAAAAAGGTCGATAAGGAAAACGTAAAACAAAAAAAGAATCCAAGAGTGCACGTGATTGGCTAACCCTCTATTAACAATTAGAAAGTAGCACATTCCGCCTCACGCTTCATCTGTGATCGTGCACCACAATCGCCAATATCTCCATTGTTAACGTGATTTATTAAAGTACTGACGCTCTCAAACGAGAGTGGGCCTTTGTCGTGTAGTACTCGTTTGGCTGAATTCCTAGCTGAGGCCTGAGCTAGATGCTTCCACGCACAAACATAAAAAGCTGCGCAAATGCCGCGCGTGAACTTTGAATAGCCGTTATGGATTTTTTTAATCACCTGCACTAATCCTCACTAATTCCTTGTACATCCTGGTGAGAAAATTTAATAACCCCACAAAAAAAAAAAAAAAAAAAAAAGTAAGAAAATTTAACACCCCTGAAAAAGAAAAAGCTTTTTCCTAAGAGGGTGAAATCCAACTCATCTTCTAAAGTTGAGTGGGATTTTTAACATACTCCACCTGTTTCAATTTAGATGACACACATTCTTTATTAGTCTGTTCTAAAAAGAACGATATATTTTTATATTTTTAAACAATTTAATTTTTGAATTTTTTCCCATTGTGTGTGATAATACTGGGTATGTTATTATTGTTAATTTTGAATTTTTCATTTAAGACCACCAAACTTTTAAGACCACTTGTATCAAAAATCTTCTTTTTTTTCTTAAAATTTTGTATCAGATCAAACTACCCCATCTAAATTGAAACAGAGAGAATAATTATTTTGGTTTTGGAAGGAATAAGGAGGAACATAGACAAATCAAAGATTTAAATTTCATTTAATATTTATGTTTTCACTACAGAATTTTATATACTTTTGCTATTGAGTTCAAAACTTATAACTAATTGAAATTTAATAATTTTATGCATATATAATCATGTTGTAATATGAAAAATATTGGATTGAATTAAACATATGTTACATCAAACCCCTCAAGGGAAGGTGGAAGATGGGGGGGGGGGGGTGATGATAGTGCTATTGGTCTTAGTCAAGAGTTACTTAGAGAGAAGGGCTTTGACCAGCATTTACATCAGAAAAGGACAAAAGTACCATTGATAGGGAAATAAAGAAAAAGATATCTTTCACTAAAACAACTTTGTTTCACATGAAAAAGGTTCTGCCTTTTGCCTTCAAAAGGAAAATATTGTAGTAGTCCAAACTTTTTTAACTCTAGAGAATGCCAAGTGAAATTTAAAGTGACAGCTTGAAAGATTTGCTGGATTTTCAATTATAAAATGCACATGGATAACAAAGGGCAGTGCATCTCTTAGTGAAAGTAATGTTGATTATTTAGATATGATATTAATTTCGAGGGAAAAAAAAATCAAAAATAGTTAAATTTATAATTGATAATTTAAAAATAGTCACAAGTTTTGTAGTAATCAAAATATAGTCACTTTTTTCATGTAAAGATATAATCTGAACAAAAACACCCTTAAAAATCCGAAAAAAATTCAGCATAACATGATATAGTTTAAAAATTTTACATATGAGATTCCACTTTAATATGGTGAAATTTCATAATGTGTTGGAGTTCCAACATAATATGTGAGAAGTTTAAATGGAGGAATTCTATAATCCATCATATTATGCTGGAATTTTCCGTGTTGGAGTTGCAACATAATATGTTGAAAGTTTATACGTAGGAGCTTCATAATCTAGTATATTATGCTAGAACTTTTCGTGTTTCACCAAAACAGTGGCTATTTTCCAATGACTTTGCAAACGCTGACTATTTTTTGATTATCGATCCGAAAATTGGCTAGATCATATTATTTTCACAAATTTCGAAGGTTAAATACTGAAACATTAACAAAGTTAATCCAGTAAATTTGCATCGGACTAGCCCATCCAGTGTATCATTGTGAAATTGTGACGAGGACCAGTTACAAAAGCCTATGCATGAATACATTTTGGCAATGATTACACCCAAGGAAAAAAGTAAAAATTATACGAGTCGCCGTATTTGTCGCCCTCATTTAATCTATATTCATTTTTTTTAAAATTTTTTAACTTGTACCCACTTTTTAAATAACTTCAGCCCCATTTCTCCTCCTCCTCCTCATCCTTCTTCTTCTTCTTCTTCTTCTGCTATGGAACTTCAGTTCATGGGATGATTGACATAAATATATTTATCAAATTATTTAAAAACAAATTATAAATAATTACGTTAGTATGTTAGAAAGCTTTTTCAAAAACTTTAGCTTCTAAAGTGCTGAAATTTTTACAAATGAACTAAATAACTTCAGCTCTAGAGCTGAATTTCGCCAGTTACAAAAAAAAACTTCTGAAGTTCGCCAGTTACAAAGCAAAAACTTCAGCTCTTTGCCAGTTACAAAAACAAAAACTTCAGCTCTACAGCTAAAATTCGCCAGTTACAATACCAAAAACTTCAGCACACTTGCTACTTCAGGCCCGTCTACTAGAATGCTGAAGTTTTGCGTGATTGCCTTTGCTACTTCAGCCCCGTATGCCTTTGCTAGCTTTTAAACTTTAAAAAAAAAATGTTTTAAAAAGAACGCCAACAGTTTAATGTTTCAATATAATTCAATAACATGATTTTATATCAATTTAAATGTTACGGTAATGTTTAATACTTTGAATTTCAAAATTCCTTTCTATCACAAGAAAAAAACACAAGTGTCTAGTGCAGCACTTGCATTTTGGTTAATAGAAGAAGTATTAATTTTTTAGAAATTTTATATCTATTAGTAACTTTTTTAAAAAGATAATTACATGCTCGGATGCTAAGAAGAACTCTTAAATTAACCAACATTCATACATTTAAAAGCAATATCTAAAACATTATGGCCATAGGCGAAGCATCTCAGATGTCATAGTATTCGAATTCAGTGATATAATATTCTTTGTTTCTAAAAAAGGGGAAAGAAACATACAGCCCCAAAGACTTATTATGGCAATTGGCGAAGCATCTCATTGGCACTAGCACTGGAAGTTAGAGGTGGCTCCCTAAGACATTCAACGTGAGTACCTAATTAAAAGATGTGACATAGAAACAATGACAAATACTTGAAAAGAACAAAATTTGAGAATGTCCCGAGAATTTACAGGATGCACATTTCCCTTGGCAGCTTCCTATCCTATATATTCCAACAAAGTATAAATGCTTCTGGTTTTCCTGCAAGGACAACACATGTAATATATATGGCATCCAATGATGAGTGCAATATCAGACTGCATGGGACATTAAAGCCTTGCACTGCATCCTCAGACCGTCGGTTATCTCGTCAAATTAAATCAGTCGATTTCCAGCACAACTTTGCCAGGAATTTGTCGCCTATCCTTGGCCTCGTGGGCCTCTCTGGCCTGCGAAAGTGGGAAAGTTTTATCTACTGGGATTCTTAGCTTCCCAGCCTCGGATAACCGACGGATCTCATGTAAACCCTCAGCATCAGCCCTCATATAATTCCACCAATATTCTGTACCATGATAACAAAAGAAATTCATTACTTAAAAGTACCTATAAAGAGCTCTAAAAGTACCAGAAATGATGGCTTTTGACCCCTTAGTCAAGCTTTCCATGAGTTCAAAATAACCACAAAAACTGAAGAAATAATAGCAAGCCACATAATTTAAAACCTCGGGTGAATAAAACAAAGAAAGACATTCCCTCTCTTTGACTGAACTAGCTGAAGGATAAGTCCTGTGAGTATAGGATCTCATAGTGTTTACTATCACCCCTCTATGCTCTAAAAATGCAGCCTGCTACACTAAAGGAATCAGGTTTCTATCAAAGTTTGAAAACCATGAACTGAGAGTTATATCGATCGTAGTTTATCCAAGTAGCCTAACATAATAGAAAGATCAATAATCTGAATCACAAAAAGCTGATCAAGGTTAGTCCAAACTGAAACAGCCTACAGCAGCTCATTTGAACTGAATCTAGATTATATTATGGTTAAACCGAGATTATCTCCTCTCAAGATGTCTAGATATGAGAATTATCAATCTTAGTCAACGGGAATCGCACAAGTTCTCAGGACACAAAAGGCCTGTGCACAGGGATCCTCTGACCTGTGTTGTTCCTACTGATAGAGCATTATGCAAAATGATGAATGAAGCAGCGGGAGGATGGATAGATGAAGGGATTCACAGCTAGGAGGGCAAGATATTATAGTTTAAACTTTAAGAGCATATGATGAATGAAGCAGCGGGAGGATGGATAGATGAAGGGATTCACAGATAGGAGGGCAAGATAGATATTATAGTTTAAACTTTAAGAGTGTCGCATTTGCTCTTTGAAGAAGATATACTTGCATTGTGCAATGCTGAGACAAATCAACTTCAACCTAAAGAATACACCTTTATGGTTTAAGCAGTTTCGAGGTAGAGAATAAGCTAAAAGAAGAGTGACTTCATACGTGTTCCGGAAGTGAGAAAAATCAAATGTTCTCAGCTTCAAAGCTGGACACAAACNCCCCCCCCCCCCCCCCCACACATATATATACTGGACTACAAAGCAGTGTAATCCTAAAAAAGTCACCGGAAGAGATCAGCAGCTTCAAAGCTGATCTCTTTTGGTGATTTATTTAGGATTACATTTGGTCGACATGCAAGAACATAACAATGTAGAATCAGGGAAACGAAAAGTTGAGAAGAGATTAAGATGGTACAAGAGATATTTCTCCAGTGGGATAGAAACTCATACGAGCACTCGTTGAGATTCCAAAAGATTACATGTCTCCACTAGCTTTGTCAGCATAAGTGACATCGGAACGGGATAAGTTACAAAGAAACGTTTCTTGTGGTACGTGGGGAGGTGACGAGGTACCACCAGTTAATTGGAATATGGTCAGATCACCTAGAAGGGATGGGGATCACAGGAGGGATTTGAGAATTCTTAACAGAGCTCTACTAACAAAGTTGATAACTTGATATGGAGGTTTGTAGTAGATGACCAAGCCTTGTGGAAGAGAGTGATTGTTGACAAATGCGATGCTCAAAGGGGTGAATGGAGAACAAATAAGATAAAGCAACCATACGGAGAATCATTTTTTTAAGACGATCGTGTCCAAGCCAGCTTGCATGCACCTCAACTAATTCCACCGTGTACCTGCTACCTTCCATCAACACAGTTACCAAGTAACTCTTCCCACCAAGGCTCGGGAATATACGAAGAAATCACCTAGTATTTTTTGTCTCTGCCTAGAATTTGAACCTGAGACCTCACGGTTCTCCTCCCACCAGTGTTGTCTAAGACACGCTTAAAGCGCGCTCAAGCCCTGAAGCGAGGCTCAAAACATGTTCGGCGCTTTGCCTCGCTTTGTGTGCGCTTTAGTGTCGCATCAAGGCTCTAAAGCATACTTTTCCTTGTCAATGAGTGTAATCCTGAAAAACGACATTAAACAATTGATATTTCACTTTCTCGTAAATGTTTTCCAATTTCTTTGTCCATATTTTTATTATTCATGCTTATAATTATTAGTATTGGACTACATGTACAAATTTTTACTTTTTCTCCGGTTGCGCTGTTTTTCATTAAAGCCCACGCTTTATTTGTGCTTTGCGCTTAAAGCCCCAACGGACCTTAGAGATTTTTTGCGCTTTTCGTCTTTGATAACACTGCCTCCCACTTTATTGACCACTTTGCCACACCCTTGGGTGCCCCAGACGAAGTAGCATTATGGGCAAATATACTGAAAGTGTGAGATGGGATTTACAGAAAAGTGAGTTTATAGCAAGAAATGGAGCTAATATAAGCTTCTGGAAGCAAAATCATTGCAGTGACAGCTTCTTATAAGAAAGTTTCTGTTTATTCACCATATGACAGCCCTAGTTACTACATTTGCAAAGAGAAAAAAGGCACAATTTCAAGGGATTTGAGTTCACGAAATTCTGCAAGTCGAGAAATGGAAGATCTCAATAAATCATAGGAGCTACTATGTAAGCAAAAAACCTCCATCGCAGACAACGATGGCTAGAGATAGAAAGCTCATATGGACAGTGTTGTTCCAGTTAAATCTTTCTACAAATATTATCGGGAGAGGAAATTTGGAACTTCCTCACAGGGCTTTTCATCCCTCAATATGGGTTCCTAGAGCACCAAGAATGACACTTTTTATTTGCACAGCAGTAACGGCCCATCCTTACAGCTGGGAACTAGAAGAATGCGAAAATCAATTTTACTAGCTGGCGTTTCATGAACAAGAATACAGCAGAGGATGTAAATCACTTATTGCTCCACTGCCCTATGGCATACACGGTGTACAATTTAGAATATGTCCAAAGTTGAATGGATAATGCTACATAAAATTAGAAATTTGCTACTTCAATTGGAAGGAAAAGACAGAAATAAAACATGGAAGGTGCTTATGCAAACAACGCGGAAGAGATACAAGAGCATTTGAAGGATTGAGAACTCTTCCGTAGATTCTTTGTACATATGATATTCCAATTAATTTTAATTACTGACTGGTTTTTGTACAAAACCATGACAGCATGTAGGCTTACTCGTTACTTGACTTAGGATTTATGCTTTGGACCAAAATCGGCTGAACAAATGTGTATAGAAACTATTCTAAACTTTAACTACCTAAAGGTTATTCCTTCAAGAAAACCTTTGTGTATGAGAGAGAGAGAGAGAGAGAGAGAGAGAGAGCGCCCCAATAACGAGGAATGACGGTCAGGGCTTGTTACGTTATTCTCGCTTAATACACAGGAAAATATGCTGATATATATACTATCCCAAGGATACGGTTAAGGTCATAGCCATATCATAATGACTATAATATCCACTTTAATAAAGTATTCGATATCGTTAAAAGGATGAAGGTTACTTCCCCTGATATCTACTTCAATCAAGGTCAGCGATTTGTGTGTTATCCCCGCTTAAATGGTCCTTCTAGAACCTGTCATAAGCAGGAAAATATGCCGATACATGATATCTATACTATTCCAATTACTTGAAAAAAGCATCCAAAACCATGGATGGAGAAGGCGTCCTTCCCTTAATCACTATTTTGACTTATAAACATTTATTTGAACAATTCAGTTCTTGCCTTAGAAATGTGTTAACATCACAATCCAGATTTAATTCAAACTGTTCTCTGGTAGCTTTATCTACTATTATTCAGATCAAAATCTCTGTCAATCTGTTCAACCAATACCTCAAGTACAAAAAACAGCCAGTCTATGAGATAAATGCAACAAAAGTCTTGAATCAAGTCCAAATATCAATCTCATTGTAGGAGTTGCAGCTCATAGTGAAGTCATCACCTAGGACTGAACCTACAGTTTTAACTTTCTTGTTATGCTTTTCACTTCAATTTGAATATTCACTGGCATACAGGAAGAATATATCTCATGTTGTTAGGGGTGAGCTAAAATTTCATATCCGTTTCTTCTTACCCTTTTTTTTGGATAAAGAGTTGTTCTTTTCATAGATAACAGTAAAAAAGTATTTCTTCCAAGCAGATCATAAAAACCTTCTGAAGATCTCATGTACCTATTCCATGAGAATATCGATATTGGATTTGCTTCTTCAGCAAGATGGCTGTTGCTAGAGGAAGACCAATAGCCAGTCCGTACCTATCAGTAAATGATGCAGCCTCCCCCTATAAGCAAAGACCAGGAAATCTTTTTTAAGAACATATAGTAGATTCTTCATCATTTATAACCAAATTAGGCAGAAGATTCTGCCGTGGCTATAAGAGTAAGATGACTTCTAACCTGTAACGTCATGTAGTGTCCTCCTCTCTTTAAAAGATTTATACCTATTCTCTCCGTCTCTGCAACACCAATTGTATCCAAGACGGCATCGAAATGCCCCTTAAGCGCTATTTCACAATCCTGTAAACAAGCAAATATATCAATCCTGGAAGTACGCCATTAAAAAACCAATCAAGTATATCATGTTCAAATAAAATAACATGATAAAACATGTGAACTACTACTGCATCATCACCTCAGTGGTATAGTCAACAGCCTGCTCCGCACCGGCTGCCAAAATGCGACTTATACTTATACTTTCTCCGCACGTAGAAGAGACATGGCAGCCTGCAGCCACTGCAAGCTGAATTGCAGAGAAACCTACTGCTCCTCCTCCACCTATGACCAATACCCTATGCCTGAAGAAATATGTTTGAGAAAATAATGATATCAGTTTAAAGTATAATCAGCACACACATATAATTTTGAGGCATCATATTGTTCCTTATCCATCAAGATTCATTCACTATCAAGAGTTCAATATGAAATAGAAAGGACAGAGCTGGAATACTGGTCTATATGTGCTTGACCTCTCCAACAGGATTAACGAGTTAAGATGGCCGTGACTTGTGAGCAATAAATAGGTAAGCCTTTATTTTTTTGGCAAGTAATACTAGTAAATAGCAAGTAGTCTTATATTCTAAGGTTTTTACTCCTTGTTAATCAACATCCTGTTTCTCAAATAAAAAGGTAAAGCCATCTTTTGACCAACTTTAGTCTCTAGGGAAAATAATCTTATTCAGCAGCATCAGAGCAACTCCATGTTTGTCCCATTATGCCGGCATAAATGCATCTTGAAATTTATTCTTTATGCACTTCCAAGTACAAAAATTTATATACTACGAAAGAAATCATTATACACTCAAAAGAATATAATGATGGTCTCTAGATACCACAGTAACATAACTTCCTACATTGGATCACTTGAATATTTTGTCAAACCTGGGGGAATAAACAGATAAATTGATAAAGAAAACCATTAAGCAGAGTCATGACATGTCAGTCTCTCTAAATATTTTGACACTCATGTGTCGTGCTTAAAATCTTCATGATCATAATTTACTTCAAAATGTAAAAATCTATGTAACTGGAAATAATCTTTGCCACCAAAACCAGGCAAACGAAAATGCAGAAATTAAACACGCAACAATTTTAGAAAATGCTTATGACTCAACAATATAGTTGCAGAAGAAAGCCTTCTACAATTATAATTTCAAAATGATTGTGAGTTATGACACAGTAATACTTGCAGAGGAAAACCCTCTTGGAGTTATTAACTTCCTGTTCCTTTTTCTCAGAGAGGTCATTATTCAATTCTAACAGAAAAACTCAGATTCATACAATGCATATATAAAGTGCATCTCCAGTAGCAAATACATATTCTCATAACCCCCACCCCCCACCCCCCCACCCCAAAACCCCCGGTTACCTTCACAAAGGGCTATAAAAGAAGGAAAAAGAAGAAACTTTTCACTGGTTAAGAAATTCAGCCTATCATAACATAAACATACCCCTCTCTTATTCTGGCAGTACTTTTTAACGCACGCCAAGCAGTTAGGGCAGCAAATGGGATGGCACTGGCTTCCTGCAGAATAGCATCATATAGGACCTTAAGCATGTTGAAGTAGAAAAACACCAGGATGTGCGATGGGATGGAGATAACCAGAATGAAAATAGACAACGACAATTAATCATTCAACAATGAGCTTCAGAAATTGATAACTTAATCTGTAGACTGAGAGAGGGGTGAGAGGACATACAAGAAAAGTGATAGATAGGATAAGGAGTAGGTAAACAAGATAGACGCTGATTTTATAATTGCAAATAGCCCAAAAAACAAAAGATAAAAATAGAAGTATAAAACTATCCTCAGGAAGCTGGTGTTACCGAATATATCCAAAATGAAAACATACCACATGTGAAAGTGATCCTGGCTTTGGAGCAAGTTCATCTTCTGCAAGAATAGCGTAGTCAGTATACGTACCCCTCACAGCGGTTGGGTGCAGAGCACCGAATACCTCCTGCCCAACTATAAGTGACTTAACAGAATTTCCAACAGCTGCCACTTCACCACTTATATCTCGGCCCAAAATCAATGGTAAAAGTGGTTCGAAAATTGAACGTCCATATCCTGCTCGCATCTGAAACAAATTAAAGCATCTACTAAATGCTCAATCTATCAGAACTACTCTGACAAGGATTCCCAAGAACAAATAAGATTAGAATATTTTGAGGAAATAGGCATGCTAGCATTTATAACTATTTGCAGTTCTCAACAGTCGAATAAGAAAACTTCGGAATGGTATCCGTCAAACTAATATGTTGTCCGCATCGAACTGATGTATGTATTAACAATAACAAAGTAAAAAGAGAAAGAGAAAAGCATTGGCATTTGATTTTAGATGTTATCGGCATCACATTCACTTCACAGTAACACTGTATTATCAGCTAGGGGTGGGCATTCGGTACTTCGGTTCGGTATTTAAGAATTTCGGTTCGGTTTTTCGGTATTCGGTTTCTCAATTGTGTATACCAAATACCGTACCTAAATATTTCGGTACGGTTCGGTATTTCTTATTTCGGTTCGGTTCGGTACGATTTCGGTACGGTATCGGTTTAATATTCGGTGATGATAAAGAACAACGAACTACAAAAGTAAAAAAACATGCTCGTTGTATTGACAACTTCAACGTTGCTCAGTGCTCACTGAATAAACATGCTCGTTGTATTGGCTACTGTATTCAATTATTCACTGGACTGGAGTTATTAGTCACTAAGTTTTCCCATGTTGTCAATACAATCTTTTAACACATTAAAATATTATTCACAAGTACTACCCCTTAAATATATTGAATGACTTTATTCACAAGTACATTCACAAGTAAGAATATTATTTGAAAATGGCTGCAAATCTTCTCTGAAAATGGCCAACCGAGCACGGGGCATGATTGCACTTGAACCTAAACAATATATAAATCATAAGTAAGAATATTATTTTTTGATGATAATAAAACAAAACTACAAAAGTATATCACCAAACAAATAGTGTATTAAACTTACCACTCAAGTTTCAATTTGCAACTATACATCAAGCAATGCTAGTAGTGTTTCCATTATTGTCCATATCTAAAGATAATTCGATCAAATATGTCAATGAAAATGACAAATAAAAAATTATGAATTATGATATATTATTTTCAACTAAAATACACACAAAATATTAAAGCTTACCAAGCTCGAGTTCCTCAAGATACTTCAAGTCTTCTTGAACACTAATAGGATTCTTCTGTTCTCTAAGCCAATCTTGAACACAAATAAGAGCTTGCACACATTTAGGAGTCAATGAACTCCTAAATGGATCAAGAATATGGCCACCGGTGTTAAATGCGCATTCCGACGCCACACTAGAAATTGTTTCTTCAAGTGAAGCTTCGTCCTTATTAATGATGTAGTTATAACACTCCCACAAGATGTATTAGATGTGTTATTAGATGAAGTAGAACTAGATGGAGATTGAGGACAAGATGTAGTTGAATACATTTTTAGATAAAAATCATTTTATTCATTTTTTCAGGCTCACCCCAATACTTCTTAAACTTTTCTTGCATCCGCTCAGCCATTTTTCTCAAATTCTCATCCTCACTAAGTAAACACATGCTCAAATGACAATAAAGTTCAGATACATCCTCAAAAACTTCAGTTAAACTGGGGAACTTCAGCTCTAGAGCTGAAGTTTTGTCTTTGTAACTGGGGAACTTCAGCATACGGGGCTGAAGTTCCCCAGCTATAAAGACAAAACTTCAGCATACGGGGCTGAAGTTCCCCAGTTACAAAGACAAACTCAGTTACAAACTTCAGCTTTCGAGCTGAAGTTCCCAAGTTACAAAGACAANAATTATCTTTGTCCTCAATTTTTTGTCTTTTTACCTTATTTTTCCTAATTATCTGTTGTTTAAGAAAATCTAAAAGTCACTTCTTTTAGAAAACCAAAAGTTACGTCCTCCCACATCTGTGATTATTATGAGTCAATGGTTTACTATGCAATTCATCTCCTAAGAGCAGACACAAAAGAAATTGAGAGGCTTATAAAATTTAAATGATTAAGCAATTCGTTTCTTTTGTTCAAAAGTGGATTTCACATAGAAAATAATGGAAACACTCATACAAACACCAGAACCCCATTGCAAAAGGAGAAGTAGAGCTGTAAGGAATGAATCTGAAGATGGCGTATTTTCATTTGGGAAGGAAAGGGTAACACTGTCTATTCATATTAATTTTAATAGACTAGTGGCTACTTTTGCTGGATAAAAAATAAATACCACCTTAAATTGTGGCTACCCACGCCATTTCTTTGTTGCTTGCTTGGGGTTGGGCCTGGTGGGTAGATAACTAGATATAAGTAGGGTCCAAAAAAAAGTCCATAAAATTTTGGTATTTCGGTAATACCGAAATTTTAAAATTATAATACCGAAAACCGAACCGAAATACCGAAAATGTAATACCGAATTAGACCGAAATACCGAAAAAATCCAAAACCGAAATACCGAATTAATTCGGTTCGGTTCGGAATTCGATTTTCGGATTTTATGCCTACCCCTATTATCAGCAACCATGATTTCCACTAAATAAATTCTATATTTTTATCTTATAATAAATAAATTCATAGAGAACTCTTTATTACATAATTAAGTTTAAGAAGAGGTTTACTCATTCAGTAACTGCCACGCAGGCGGTGCAGCGGGGCCGGTTCTGTCTGAACCCGCGCAATTTAAACCCGTCCTGCTCCGCTCCGCTCCGCCCCGCATAGGATTTTAACCCGCATTCACCCGCCCCGCACTCCACCCGCGTTCACCCGCCCCGCAAATTTTTTTAATAAAAATTCTTTCTTTTTCAGAAAGCTAGACTTAAATCTGATTTTTTTAACAAAACAATTAATTATATCCAAATTGTTCTCTCTCTCTTTCATATACTTAGCTTTTTTGAAGTAGCCTTTTAGCTTGTCATTGCTTTTCAGTGCACAAGAAAGGGATTACATCTCATTTATATATAATCTTTTTTTTTCTGTAGATTTCGAGAATAATACCAATGCCTCAGCTGTCAATTAACCAATGTTTAACAGTAACAAACTTTGCTGTTAAGGAAAGTGTTCCCCAGAATTTTCCAGTTCTCATCAAGTTTCCAATTCGTTATGTCACTAACAACTTGTTGCATAGGAGCAGCAACTTTTAATATTTAGCCTTTTATTCTGTTAGTTCAAAAAGTTAAATTCCCACCCGCAACCCGCAACCCGCCCCCGCCCCGTTTTTTAAATTNCCCGCCCCGCCCCGCCCCATTGCCATCCCTAAGTGGTGGATAAGCAAAGAAATTTAGAGGGACCAATAACCATAGGTGGATCTGGGATTTAAACTTGATGGGTTCTGCTTTTAAAATACTTAGCGCTAAACTTATTGTACATTTAAAATTATGGATTCAGAATATATTATTTGTTACATTATTTAGTGGGTTGCACCATGGCCAATAAGCTACATCCGCCACTGCCAATAGCATAATCAACTTGTTGGAAAATTCCCCAAAATGGAGTATTCCGTGCTTTCTATTACAAAGAAATGAAAACCATAGTATGCTTAGAATGTCTCACGGGCATCAAAATCTGACCTAATTCAAACAATTCCCCATATATCCCTTTTTCTTCAATTCACCTTCAAGCACATTTTATTAAGACGCCTCAATTTTTCTGAAATCCTCATATAAATCTACCTATTTAAATTAGAGAGGATACATATAATCATCCACACTAAACATAAATTAAGGTGTAATTGATCGAACATATCTACTGTAAAACACATTAGTTTAAAATACAAACAGAAAACCATATTACATTTGATACCAACCAAAAGTAAGAAATGAAAATTTGAAAATAAAAAAGTGAACTGACTCTGGTATCAAGGGGATTGATGGAGACAGCACGAGCACGAACAAGCACTTGATTAGGTTTTAGATCAGGAACAGCTACATTTTGATGAAACTCAAGCACCTCGGGCCCACCAAATCGCGGACACAATACAGCTCTACAGCTCGTCGCAATACCTCTTTTGCCTAAACCTAACATCGAAATCCCTTCATCTCCATTAGCAGTAACAGTCCCAATTCTCCGCAATAAGAATCGCATCGTTGTTTGAGATTTTTCTTTATTTTTGCAGTATTACTAAGTCTGTGATTTGGAAATTAAAAGTTTGGTCGATGCATTACTCGGTGAGTGTGTTTATTGGCGGAGGGAACATGCAAAAGAGGGGAGAACGAAGGGGACGTGTCTGCTATTTTATCCGCATAGACAAAATTGGTGTCGTGGCTGCTTCTCAAAACTCCGTAGCAGAAGCCAGGAACCGGGCTTTATTTTGATGGATGACTTGACTTTGCTGCCATTTGCATGTATACCCATTTTTTGGGCTACCATTAAATTTATATCAATTGAATTTTTTTCGTTTTTATAAAATATTTAAAATTTATTTACTAAATTATTTTAATCAAGGATTACTTATAAATTATATATATTCCACCTTAAAAAACCCCAATATATTATTAATATTTTCAATCTAGAGATTTAGTTACATTTTTTTTCTTTTTTCTCTCCTCTCACCACTCTTCTTTCAAGATCGGACTTATATTTAAGGATTTTTGTTTGTCAAAGCCATGAGATACTGCTGAAGTTGCCATCTTTTTTTTTTTGTGTCTTTTTTTGTCAAAGAGTAGAAATTTAAATTGCAAATAATACAAGCAATAAGTTTCAGTTTTGAACATCAACTCCTCTGTAACTATTGATCCCGACACCCAAGTAGTCAACAAACCCTTGGACAGCCACACGAGGCTTTCCAACTTGCACGCGAACATCAGATACATGGGAATAGCCTGTGAGGATTGTCGATGCAATGAGCTGAGCCACAAATTCTAGAGGGCCCTTCCATTACCTATTTTGGTACTATTTTATATATACCAGAGTAACTTAGAGTACTTGATAAGCAGTCAGATTTACCAGCAACTCGAAGATCCATCCAAACATCGATATCCACCAGGAACTTCTGACCTAACTCCCTTTCTTCTTGCTTCACTTCACTCAAATCATTCAGTTCTCATAAATATTCAAGTTTTTCCATTCAAACAAATATGAATCAGTGTACATGTGTCGATTTGGAATTCATTCTCTACTTTTCTTTCCTTAGTAAATCAACTGAGAAAAGAAAAATATATAGTACATTAACATACAAATTGAAAACACATTTCGTACAAATTTAATGCAGATTTGAATATCCACAACAACATACATAGTAAAAACATATTTCATACAACTAATTATATATTATACAATTTATTTATAACTTATCTACAACTTTCATACATTATTTTTTCCCAGTTAAATATAACTACAATATCATACAACTTAAATATAATTTTGATACAAATTATACAATATGTCTTTTGTATATTTTGTATCTGATTTATACATAGTAAAATAAATTTTATACAACTAATTATACATTCTACAATTTATTTACAACTTATCTACAACTTTCATACATTATTTCTACCCAATTAAATACAACCACAGTATCATACAACTTTGTTTCCACTTCGATCGTGGAGATTTCAGCTCCTCCTCTATACTCACTCGTCAATGAGGACAATGAGCCTTTGCCTAGTGATGGAGATCTCCAACCTCGAAAGAGGAGGTCCTTGGATGCCGGTGATGGAGTTGCTCTGGCCGTTGGTGTGGTGGAAAGGGATTTTTTGCTGCACGAGATGACAACAATTTTTTTGTGGTAGATGATATCGAGACGAGTCTCGAGGCTGGTAGAGATCGACGCGGATGTATCCCTTCGTTCCGAGAGGGTGGAGACTGAGGGGCAACTACCGACATTCTTGAACCTTCACGGTGAGAGGAGGCTTCGAACTCCCAGACAACCGCTAATACTTCTTTGCCTGATGACAGAAAGGGAAAAAACATCGTTGAATAGGGCGACGAGTCAGGTTTTGATGTTGATACGGACGACCTAAATATGATGGAAGAGGGGCTTACGCAACTCGAGGTAAGGTTGGAGGGGTCCACTAGGACTATTGCGATCCCTATGGATCGTGACTTATTGGTGAACATCGAGGAGGTAGTCCCTGCACTTGGTCCTCTTTATTCTGAAATTAAGAGTAAGAGCCTAAAGGAAATACATGACGATGCTTTGTCGAGGAGCATTGCTTGCCTTGATCTTAGGGTGAGTGTTTGTGCTTCGACCCTGTTTCCTGTTTTTCAGGGCGTCCTTGGTTCTGACTTCTTTCTTCTCTTTCCTTTTTATGCGATTAGGAGATTGGGAGCGCCCGGAGGGAGAAGAGGCGTAAAGAAATTTTTGTGAAATTGAAAGATAAATACTTTGAGTATCGCGACAAGTATCGAGATCTCCGCAGACAATTTTAGAGGGCGGCGACATGCAAGCCCTGCGGGATGAGTTGAAAGAGAAGGAAGATGAGCTGGTGCAGGCGATCGAGAAGTGTAGCATCCTCGAGGGGACATTGAGGAGTAGGGAAGATGAGCTTGAGTTTATCAGGGGCATAGAGGCCCAATGTAGTGGTCTTCAAGTTCAAGTGGTCGAGTTGCGAGGGCATTTAGAAGAGTGCCAAATTCAGTTGGAGGCCCTTAATAGTGAGATCGTCGAGAACCAAAAGGAGCTTGAGAGGCGGAGTCCTCTCATTTGGATGATCGAAGGATGACTGAGAGGCTTGAGTTGGTGAATAAGACTCTTCGAGCCGAGCGGGAAAACGATCAGTCAACAACGAGAGCTAAGGAAGATTGGCTTGAGGAGAAGATCGGGGAGCTGGAGAAAGATAATTTCGTCCTTCATGATCGAGTGACCACTTTGGAGGATGAAAAGTCTCTATTACTTACACAACCATCCTCTTCCCATACTTTTGATTTTCCCAATGCACCTCGGGAGTTATATGAAAAATGGATCCATGTCGAGGCCTAGTTAGATGCGTTTCGGGATTTGTATGCGACGAGGTCCATTTTTGGGGCTACCCTTGGTGATGCTCGGGTTAACGCTCGTGAAGCTATAGTCTCTTGTGTATACAATCCCGCTACGCCTCAAAATGATGAGAAAGATGGGGAAGAGGGTGTGGACGGACTCGAGGAGGATGCCTTGTATGATACCGCTTATCCTAAAGACGAAGGTGGAAATGGTGACGGGGGTCGAGATGGTGAGTTCGCAGAGGCCCGTGATGGAGAGGGACAATAGCCTTTTTCTTAGACTTCTTTTGTATTTTGTCTTCCTCTTTAAGAGCCCTTGTACTAAACTTCACAGATTTTTGTACATGGGAACTTAAGTTTTCTTGTACCTTCTTCCATACCTGTTACTTACTTTTGTGCTCATGTACTTTTCCTTTGTCGTTGGCTTGTTTAAGACTTATGCTTTTTCTATTATCGTTGTCATCTAGTTAGCGTAGCCCTGTTGACGGTTATTTGTGGTCCGTATCTGCCTTTCATTTATATCAATCGGGTGTGCCTCTTTATTTAGATTAGGCTGATGGGTGTTGTTTGAACTTGGTTGATTTTGGTTTTTTCCCAAGTCGTGGCCGAGGGCCGAAAGATGTTGTTTGAGTTGGATCAAACTTTATCCTTTATTAATGTAACGATCTGATCAGTCGTTTTGAGAATTTAAGCTCCGTTCGGTGGCGTAAGTTCTTGAACAGTTTCATATTGAGCATATCGACCTGCGTACATAGTTGGATTCAGTTACCGGATGGTCTGGAGTCGAATTGGAAAAGGGATTTTAATTTTGGAAGCTTAAGCCATGATATTTGACCGAAGGTTTGACTTTTGTGTAAACGGTCTCAGAATGAGTTTTGGGTAATGCCAACAGCTTCGTATGGTGATTTAAGACTTATGCGCGCGTCCGAAATTGGTTTTGGAGGCCCGTAGAGTAATTTGAGGCAACTCAGCAAAAGTTGGAAAATGGAGAAGTTTGACAACAGTTGACTTTGTGGGATATCGGGGTTGGAATGGAATTCCAAAAGTTGGGATAGGTCCGTAGCATCATTTGTGACGTGTGTGCAAAATTTCAGGTCATTCGGACGTGGTTTGGTTGGTTTCGGCATCGTTGGCGAATTTTAAAAGTTTAAAAAATCTTAGGCTTGAATCCGAGATTAATTAGGTGTTTTGATTGTTGTTTTTGGTGTTCCAAAGGTTTGAATAAGTTCATGTATTGGTATGTGACCTATTGGTGTAATTGGTTGAGGTCCCGAGGGGCTCGGGATGGTTTAGGATGGTTAACGAGAAGTTTGAAGTTTGGAAATGCAGCTGGTGCTGTTGTTCTGGTGTGGCCGTACCTGCGGATAGGGAACCGCAGGTGCAGAAAAGATCAAACAGGTGCGAGAATAAGTGGACTGGGAAGCCTCCGCAGGTGCGGAACATTGGGGCGCACGTGCAGTACCCGCAGAAGCGATTTCTGGGGCGTAGGAGCGAGAAGGAGTGCAGGTGCGATTTGTATCGCGCACCTGCGATTGCGCAGATGCGGCTAAGTGATCGTAGGTGCGGATGTCCTGGGAAGATTCTTATAAACGAGGGTTATCCATTTTCTTCACATTTTGAGCTTTGGACTTCGGATTTGGGAGCGATTTTTGGGGATTTTCAAGCTGATCGAGTGGTTGAATTTGAGCCGTCCGGAAGTTTTTTCGGCCGAGAAGTCCATTTTAGAGTATCGGGTTGTCGTCTTCGAGGTAAGTATCTTTCCTAACCTTGTGTGGGGAAACTACCCATTAGGATTTGAGTCTTCTATGTTGATTGTAGCCCGTGTATGCGAGGTGACGAGTGCGTACTTGGACTTATTTGTAGAAGGTTGGCCTTTTAGGATTCTTAGGTCCTTATATCCCCTGTGTATGAAGTTGTAATTTCTATGACTGAGTTCCTAATTGCTAGTTTCATCTCTTCCTGCTTAAATTAGAATTACTTGCTTTTAGATTTCCTTTGTTGTTTACTTGATCTTAATTGACTTGACTGAAGATTTTACCTCTTCTATCATCATGCTATATTTTTCTTCATAAACTGCCTACTTAGCTAAAATTTGTATTACCTCGCCCGATAATTGTTTAGCAGTAATTGGAGTATTATATGTTGGTGTCAATCATGCCCGTGGGTCGTATATTGTGATTGGTATGATCTTTCATTAAGCACTATTTAGGCTTAACTTGATGATTATACATGTTGATGATATTTTCTTGGAATTTCCTATTGCGGAGCATTGATTCAAGTTAGGATTTATTTCGTGAAGCTAATAAATTAAGCAAGATTGGTTATAGTTGTTTCCCTTGCCGGGATGATATTGTTTCCATTGTTGACTCCCTTGCCGGGATAGTATGCTTTCTATTATTGTTGATGCTGTTGATGATATTGTTTCCATTGTTGACTCCCTTACTGGGACAATATGGTTTCTATTATTGTTTATGTTGTTGATTCCCTTGTCTGAATGCTATCATTTCATTTGTTTGGGTGAGAACGAGCGTAAAGCACGAAGGGTGATGCCGTGCCATTTCATTTACATTATCATGTGAGGAAAGAGTGTAAAGCATGAAGGGTGATGCCGTACCATTTTTTATATTCATTATCATGTGAGGAAAGAGTGTAAAGCACGAAGGGTGATTCCGTGCCATTGTTTATATTCAAGATCATGTGAGGAAAGAGTGTAAAGCACGAAGGGTGATGTCGTGTCATTGTTTATATTCATTATCATGTGAGGAAAGAGTGTAAGGCACGAAGGTTGATGTCGTGCCATATTATTGAAATTTAAAAGCACGAAGGGTGATGCAGTGCCATATTATTGGGAGTAAAAGAAAGAAGGGTGATGATGTGCGTGATATTGTGAGTGAGTGTTAATGCACGTAGGGTGATGTTGTACCATACTTTGTGAGTTCATGGCACGAATGCTGTTTCCGTGCAGGTGAGGATGAGGGACATCCATTATGATGTGATATCTGTTTCCCCATGTATACGTGTGCCCTTACTTTGAGCAGTTATTGTTGTACTTTCATATTCGGTGTGACTTGTTATTATTGTCCTGTACTTGACCTTTATCTCAATTGTTGTTGCACTGTCCATGTCTTTTAGTTGCTTAATTTACGTGCTGTATCTGGCGATTTCTATGGGGAGGACGAGAGTAAAAGCACGAAGGGTGATACCGTGCACTTGTTCCACTGGAAGTTAAGTTCGAAAGACCACTACTGGAAAAGTATATTTTTAAAAGCTTTTGTTTGAAGGGATTACGTTTAAAGATTTTTCTCCTGCACATTATATATGCATATATATGTAAATCGGAGGAAGTACCTTCCAAAGGAAGTTTTCTATTTAAAATGATTATACTTTAAAGTATTCACTATAAATTGGTGGGTGGAGGGTTACCTTCGAAGAATTTGCTAAATTTTCGGAGTTGTTGACTAAGGTTTGAGGGGGAAATTATTGCAGTGCCGAGTTACTATTGTTTTTTTTACTATGTTGTGATTTCTGCTTTTTATTCGTACTTCCGTCCTTTCTTTTGTGTAATATTACGATGTTCTGTTGTTATTTTCTGTATTTTCCTTCCGCTTTGTACTTGTTATGTTGTCAATTATATCGTGTAGTCATTAGACATATGTCATGTCATGTCATTCCTATACTTATGTCTGTTTAGTTTATCGGACCAGTGAGTGTCTTGACTAGTCCTTGTCACTACTTCACTGGGGTTAATCTTGGTACTTACTGGGCACCGCTGTGGTGTGCTCATACTACTCTTCTGTGCATTTTTGTGAAGATTCTAGGATTTGCATAGCTGGCCGATTGATTGTTAGTAGCGCGGTTGCTGTTGTGGAGACTCAAGGTACAACTGCTTCAGCGTTTGCGGTTTCGGAGTCACCATCTTATGTTTCTGTTGCACTATTGTACTTATTTCTGAACACTGGTATTTTTGGGAGTTTTAGCGTAGTTTCTCTAAAGCTTATAACTTGTACTTACCGTGTTCTAGGAAGAAGTGTAAAGTGATGAGATGTAATTCAAAAAAGCACTTAAACTATTCATATATTATAATTGATGTTTGTTAATAATAGGCTTACCTAGTCCTTAAGACTAGGTGCGGTCACGAAACCCAACAGAGGGAAAATCGGGTCGTGATAGGTTGGTATCAGAGCTCTAGGTTCATAGGTGCTACGAGTCATAAGCAAGTTTAGTAGAGTCTTGCGGATCGGTACGGAGACGTCTGTACTTATCTTCGAGAGGCTACGAAACTATTAGGACAATATCACTTCCTTCATTTCTATCGTGCGAGTTCATTGATCTTGAAGTTTGAAATTACCGTTCCATTCTCTCACTGATGGTGAGGACACGAAATGCGGTTCCTGATGATATTACCCTCGAGGCAAATATCGCTAGGGGCAGAGGCAGAGGCAGAGGTCGACAAGAAGCACGTACCGCAGTTAGGGCACCTGCCAGCGTAGCCGTTGAGGAGCCGCCAATAGTTCCAGTTGGGGGACAGGTACTGGAGATGCCTATTGTTGTCTGGACTTCAGGAGACTTGGGCACGGTTCTGAAGTATGATTGGTACATTGAATTAGGCGGGATGGATCTTTGGTGCACCAACTACTTCACAGATAGGGAAAGGAGCTCAAACTCCCGCCGCCTACACTCACAGAGCAGCGCGATCATGTTGGTCAGATTCCAGTTGTCATGGAAGTACAACCTGTGGTCCCAGTTTAGACCGTGGTTAGGGTAACAGCGTCTGAGGAAGAACAACTTGGACTTGAGAGGTACAAGGAGTATCACCTTCCTACCTTCAGTGGATTGACGACTTGCCAGGGTTTTCTGGAAGAGTGTTACTACATTCTTCGTACTATGGGTATTGTGGAGTCGAGCGCGGTTGCTTTTGTCACATCTTAGTTCAGAGGAGTGGTTTGTCAGTAGTGGCGGGCATATAAGTTGGGTAGCCCGGCCGAGTCAGCTCACTTACATGGGGTCAGTTTCCAGAGATATTCTTGAGGGGGTTTGTACCTCAGTCCCTCTGAGCTGCATGACGCGCAGAGTTTGAGCAGCTGTGCCAGGGTGCTATGTCAGTATTAGAGTATGTCGTCAGATTCAGTAAGTTGCCAGATATGCATCTCACGTGGTTGTTATAGTTAGGAAATGAGTCCCTAGATTCATTTAGAGGCTTATGCATGGTATTTGGTTCAGCATGACCCCAAAGTTGGAGGCAGATGTCTAGTTTCAGCAGGCGGTAGGGATCGCTCGCCAGTTAGAGGGCATGTGGGACCGGGAGCGGGAGGACAAACGAGTTCAGGAGAGAGAGAGTACATGGAGGCGAGGAGGACTCATAGACCAGAGAGATCTACTGGTCCTTATTATGGAGGCAGGGTACGACACGATAGAGGTTTGTGGGTCAGCCAGTTCAGTTTCATTACCGGCTTCGCATGGAGTTTCAGGTACTCACAGATCTCAGAGTACTAGTATTGCGCAGTTTCCACAGCCATGTCAGTAGAGAGGTTGTTTTGAGTGTGGAGACACCAGTTATAGGGTGAGAGATCGTCCCAGGATTCAGGCAGGTGTGTCACAGCAGGGTATTCAGGTGAGAAGAGGGCGCCCCAGAGGGGGAGGCCCGACCCATTGATGTGTTTCGTATAGTAGGCTAGAGGCCGTTATGCCATATATTATTATACAGGTATGTTTTGATCTATTACAGAGGGGCACCATTTGTATTTCATTATAGTTCTGCTAGTCGGGACGAATGCCTTATTTGTTGCTTCATTTATGAGTGAGTTTCATGCTTCGCACTCTATGTTCGTGTTTACTCCTGTTGGGACATTCTATGAGTGGTAGCACGTGTCTATCGTTGTTTTCATTCATCATTGAGAGTGGTGAGACTAGAAGTGAGTCCTTGTTGTCCATCATGGTAAGCTTTATGTGATTTTTCATAAGTATTTTGTTTATGAGCTGTGGTTTGATATTTTATCGAGGTGTGAGTTAAGTGAGCGTTATGATTTTTATCAACCAAGATGAGTTAGTGGGAGATTTCAATTGGTATGATATATTTTTGGTATGTGATTTAGAGTTAAGGACAAAGTCCCCGTGAGATTTTGTGATTCGATATGTTTAGATCGGACTGAGTACTGCAGTGGAAATTTTATCAGTATGGGATCCTTATGATTTGTTTATATATTTTCATTCTTCCCTTGTTGTATCAGTTGTGGGTCAGTACTGGTGGAGAGTAGTTCTTGTCGGGCTTGTTTGATAGTTCCCTTTATGTGTTTCTCTTTTCATATTCAGTCATTTTCGTTATATGCTTCTTGAGTTTCAACTTGCGGGATGTGTGCCCGGTAGTGTTAGTTGTGGCTGGTGATTTGGGTGTCTAATAATGAGGTCTTCGTGCTTATTGCATCATTATCAGTATTATAGGGATTGAAAACAGATTTCTTTCAGATGTGAGGCTAATTGCCAATGCTGAGTTGATTTCAGGCAGCTATTGTGATCAAAAGTGTTATTATGAGCCTATGTGTGGTGTGCTATATCGTGTGGTCATACCTCGTGGGGGTAGTCATAAGTTGATGCATCTGGTTGAGGCTGATGCCGAATATGGATTTAGAATCGGTTCTTTTGGAAATGAGTAAAAGGTGAGAAATTGAGGTATGAGGCTTATTGGTGGTGATGTGAAGGCTATATTGTAGTTGTGATTGTGTCATCAGGATTATGTAGGTTGGGGTGACGTGGGATCATCTGCGGGTGTGTGTTGGAAGAGAGCATTCAATGATTGGATGAGTTCGAGGTAATCTTGGCACGTTCGAGGACGAACGTTTGTTTAAGAGGGGGAGAATGTAACGACCCGACTGGTCATTTTGAGAATTTAAGCTCCATTCAGTGGGGTAATGTCTTGGACAGTTTCACATTGAGCATATCGACCTGCGTGCATGGTTGGATTCAGTTACCAGATGGTCTGGAGTCAAATTGGAAGAGGGATTTTAATTTTGGAAGCTTAAGCGATGAGATTTGACCGGAGGTTTGACTTTTTTGTAAACGGTATCGGAATGAGTTTTGGGTAATGTCAACAGCTTCTTATGGTGATTTAAGACTTAGGCGCGCGTCCAGAATTGGTTTTGGAGGCCCGTAGAGTAATTTGAGGTAACTCGGCAAAAGTTGGAAAATGGAGAAGTTTGACCACAATTGACTTTTTAGGATATCGGGGTCGGAAGGGAATTCCAGAAGTTGGGATAGGTCTGTAGCATCATTTGTGATGTGTGTGCAAAATTTCAAGTCATTCGGACGTGGTTTGGTTGGTTTCAGCATCGTTGGCGAATTTTAGAAGTTTAGAAATTCTTAGGCTTGAATCCGAGATTGATTCGGTGTTTTGATGTTGTTTTGGGTGTTCCAAAGGTTCGACTAAGTTCATGTATTGGTATGTGACCTATTGGTGTAATTGGTTGAGGTCCTTTGGGGCTCGGGATGGTTTAGGATGGTTAACGGGAAGTTTGAAATTTGGAAATGCAGCTGGTACTGTTGTTCTAGTGTGGTCGCACCTGCGGATAAGGAACCACAGGTGCGAGCTTCGTAGGTGCGAAAAAGATCACGCAGGTGCGAGAATAAGCGGATTGGGCAGTCTCCACAGGTGCGGAAAATTGGGGCACACGTGCGGTCCCCGCAGAAGCGGTTTCTGGGGCGCAGGAGCGAGAAGGAGCGCATGTGTGATTTGTATCGCGAACCTGCGATTGCATAGATGAGACTAAGTGGTCGCATGTGCGGATGTCTTGGGAAGATTCTTATAAATGAGGGTTAGACATTTTCTTCACATTTTGAGCTTTGGACTTCGGATTTGGGAGCGATTTTTGGGGATTTTCAAGCTAATCGAGTGGTTGGATTTGAGCCGTCCGGAAGTCTTTTCGCCTGAGAAGTCTAATTTAGAGTACCGGGTTGTCATTTTCGAGGTAAGTATCTTGCCTAACCTTGTGTGGGGGAACTACCCGTTAGGATTTGAGTCTTCTATGTTGATTGTAGCCCGTGTACGTGAGGTGACGAGTGCGTACTCGGACTTATTTGTAAAAGGTTGGCCGTTTAGGATTCTTAGGTCCTTATATCCCCTGTGTATGAAGTTGTAATTGCTATGACTGAGTTCCTAATTGCTAGTTTCATCTCTTCCTGCTTAAATTAAAATTACTTGCTTTTAGATTTCCTTTGTTGCTTACATGATCTTAATTGACTTGACTGAAGATTTTACCTCTTCTATCATCATGCTATATTTTTCTTCATAAACTGCCTACTTAGCTAAAATTTGTATTACCTCGCCCTATAGAAGTAATTGGAGTATTATATGTTGGTGTCAAGCATGCCCGTTGGTCGTATATTGTGATTGATATGTATCTTTCATTAAGCACTACTTAGGCCTAATTTGATGATTATACATGTTGATGGTATTTTCTTGGCATTTCCTATTGTGGAGCATTGATTCAAGTTGGGATTTATTTCGTGAAGCTAATTAATTAAGCACGATTGGTTATAGCTGTTTCCCTTGCCGGGATGATATTGTTTCCATTGTTGACTCCCTTGCCGGGACAATATGGTTTCTATTATTGTTCATGTTGTTGATGGTATTATTTCCATTGTTGACTCCCTTGCTGGGACAATGTGGTTTCTATTATTGTTTATGCTGTTGATTCCCTTGTCTGAATGCTATCATTTCATTTGTTTGGGTGAGAAAGAGTGTAAAGCACGAAGGGTGATGCCGTGCTATTTCATTTACATTATCATGTGAGGAAAGAGTGTAAAGCACGAAGGGTGATTCCGTGGCATTGTTTATATTCATTATCATGTGAGGAAAGAGTGTAAAGCACGAAGGGTGATGCCCTGCCATTGTTTATATTCATGATCATGTGAGGAAAGAGTGTAAAGCACGAAGGGTGATGCCGTGCCATTGTTTATATTCATTATCATGTGAGGAAAGAGTGTAAAGCACGAAGGGTGATGCCGTGCCATTGTTTATATTCATTATCATGTGAGTAAAGAGTGTAAAGCACGAAGGTTGATGCCGTGCCATATTATTGAAATTTAAAAGCACGAAGGGTGATGTTGTGCCATGTTATTGAGAGTAAAACACAAAGGGTGATGACGTGCGTGATATTGTGAGTGAGTGCTAACGCACGAAGGGTGATGCCGTGCCATACTTTTGTGGGTTCATGGCACGAAGGGTGTTTTTGTGCAGGTGAGGACGAGGGACATGCATTATGATGTGATATCTGTTTCCCCGTGTATACGTGTGCGCTTACTTTGATATGTTATTGTTGTACTTACATATTCGGTGTGACTTGTTATTATTGTCGTTTACTTAACCTTTATCTCAATTGTTGTTGCACTGTCCATGTCTTTTACTTGCTTAATTTGCTTAATTTACGTGCCACATCTGGCGATTTTTATGGGGAGGACGAGAGTAAAAGCACGAAGGGTGATGCCGTGCACTTGTTCCATTAGAAGCTAAGTTCGAAAGACCACTACTTGAAAAGTATAGTTTTAAAAGCTTTTGTTTGAAGGGATTAAGTCTAAAGATTTTTCTCCTGCACAGTATATATGTATATATATGTAGATCGGAGGAAGTACCTTCCAAAGGAAGTTTTCTATTTAAAATGATTATACTTTAAATTATTCAATATAAATTGGTGGGTGAAGGGTTACCTTCGAAGAATTTGCTAAATTGTAGGAGTTGTTGACTAAGGTTTGAGGGGAAATTATTGCAGTGCGGAGTTACTATTATTTTTTTTTTCTTCTTACTGTGTTGTGGTTTCCGATTTTGATTCGTACTTCCGTCCTTTCTTTTGTGTAATATTACGATGTTCCGTTGTTATTTGCTGTATTTTCCTTCCGCTTTGTACTTGTTATGTTGTCAATTATATCGTGTAGTAATTATACAGATGTCATGTCATGTCATTCCTATACTTATGTTTGTTTAGTTTATCGGACCAGTGGGTGTCTTGACTAGTCCTCGTCACTACTTCACCGGGGTTAGTCTTGATACTTATTGGGCACCGCTGTGGTGTGCTCATACTACTCTTCTGCGTATTTTTGTGCAGATTCAAGGATTTGCATAGCCGGCCGATTGATTGTTAGTAGCACGGTTGCTGTTGTGGAGACTCAAGGTAAAACCGCTTCAGCGTTCGCAGTTTTGGAGTCACCATCTTATGTTTCTGTTGCACTGTTGTACTTATTTATGAACAATGGTATTTTTAGGAGTTTTAGCATAGTTTCTCTAAAGCTTATGACTTGTACTTATCGGGTTCTGGGAAGAAGTGTAAAGTGATGAGATTTAATTCAAAAAGCATTTAAACTATTCTTATATTATAATTGATGTATGTTAATAATAGGCTTACCTAGTCCTTAAGACTAGGTTCCGTCACGAAACCCGACGGAGGGAAAATTGGGCCGTGATAATTAAGTTGCGGCCAAGGGACGATAGGTGTTGTTCGATCATGTTCGAACATGATCTTTTATTAAATTGTGATCGAGGGCCGAAAGATGTTGTTAGAGCGTGGTCGAACATGACCTTGTATTAAATCATGGCCGAGGGCCGATTGGTGTTGTTCGAGCGTGGTCGAACATAACCTTTATTAAATCATGGCCGAGGGCCGATAGGTGTTGTTTGAGTGTGGTCGAACATAACCTTAACACAAAACAAGTGTCTTGATAAATGTAAGTTTCTTATTACTTCGACGTTGTTGCTTTTGTTACATACTTGGAGAAAGTTATAGATTTTGGGTGTTGCTTGGCGTTCAAGTCTCAATCCCAGTCTACCTAGTCCCTTCATTGTTTGACTTGGAGAGTATCGAGGAGTCGGTCAATGAAAGAGTAAAAATAGTCCCCCTCTCTCGTACTTTGACTCGAAGTGCTCCCTTCGCCACCTCGTTAAAAACTTTCTTGAGAAAACCCAAATGGGACAAAACTCAAGTGAGGTAAAAAAAGTACGACCTGGGGACACTTTCTCTCTTAGAAATTGAAGTATTGAGGTGGCTGATGTTCCAATTGTTTGGTAATTTCTTCCCTTCCATTGTCTCTAATTGGAATGAAATCTTGTTTGCTTTGGTTATTATTTTGTACATACCATCCCATTTTGTTCCTAGCTTGCCTTCCCGTGGATCTTTGCTTGCTTGAATTTTGGCTTTGAGCACGTAGTCCCTGACATTAAGCGGTCGAACCTTTGCTTTCTTGTTGTAATAGCGTTCTGCTTGCTGTTTTTGGCTGACCATTATTATGTATGCCATATCTCTTCGTTCATCGATTTTGTCGAGTTGTTGCCTTCTACTCTCATAGACCAAAGAGTAGGGTGTCTCTCCTGTGCTCGTCTTCGGGGTTGTTCGGTACACCCATAATACTTCTGGCAGTATTTTCGTCCATAGTCCCTTGGAATCTTTGAGATTTTTTTTCATGATGTTTATTATGGACTTGTTAGAGGACTCTGCTTGTCCGATAACCGTTGGGTGATATGGGGTTGAAAGTATCCTCTTGATATGCTATTTCTCGAAGAATTTAGCGATTTTCTTCCCCGTGAACTGGGGTCCGTTGTCACAGCTGATCTCCTTGGGTAGGCCAAATCAGCAGATGATGCTCCTCTATATAAAGGTTATTTTCTCTTGTTCCCATATTTTGGTGAATGCTCCTACTTCCACCCATTTAGAGAAATAGTTAGTTAAAACAAAAAAATCGCACATTACCTCACCCTGTTGAGAGGGGGCCCACGATGTCCATTCCCCATTGATGAATAGCCATGGGGAGGTGATTGAAGGGAGGTGTACACCTGCTTGGTGAATCACCGGGGCGTACTTTTGGCACTGTTCGCATATCCTCATGAAGTCTGGCATCCTTTTTCATGTTGTGCCAATTGTATCCTGCTTGTATGAGGCATCTAACGAGTGCTCGATTAGCGGAGTGAGCACCAAAATGACCTTCATGGACTTCTTCGAGGATGCATTGGGTCTGGTTTGGGCTCAAGAATTTTGCTAGAGTGCCATCGTAAGTCTTATTGTACAAGTTGCTATAGGGGATACTATATCTGGCTGCTTGCATTCTTTGTTTCTTGGCTTCTTTTTTGTCGTTTGGGAGTGTGTCATCCTGAAAATAAGCAATAATACAATTGCGCCAATCCCAAGTTAAGCTTACGGTTCTGACCTAGATTTGGTCTAGCGATGAGTTGAGGAGGTGGACTACGCTTTTATTGCCAGTCGAGATGCTTTTACTGGCTGCGACCAGTTTGGCGATGCCGTCAACTTTGGCATTCTGTGCATGTGGGATATGGTCGAGCTGGCATTCGTCAAACTCAGGCAATAGCTTACAGATATTTGTCTAATATTTTACAACCTTATGTGAGTTGGTTGACTACGAGCTGGGAATCACAATAGAGTTTCAACCGCTTTGCTCCGTACTTGAGTACTAGCCTCAACCTTGCAATTACGGCCTCATACTCGGTCTCGTTGTTAGTCATATTCGGGAACCTTATGGAATGGAGAATTACTTTGCCTGTAGGGACCTCGAGTACAAGTCCCAGTCCGGATCCTGAAGCATTGGATGCGCCATCGGTGTATAGGATCCAGAGGTATTGTGTTTGGAGGGAAGTTTGGACGACTTCCTTTTCGACTTCAGGCATTATCTTCACACTGAAGTCTGCGAGGACTTGCGACTTTATCTTCGTTCGCGGTTGGTATGTGATATCGTGCTCACTCAGCTCGATGGCCCATTTGGCCAGCCTTTATGATAGATCGGGTTTATGCAAAATGCTTCTTCGGGGAAAGGTTGTAACAATCGAGATAGGGTGGCACTAGAAATAGGGTCTAAGCTTTCGTGAAGCTATGATCAATGCTAGGGCTAGTTTCTCGAGGTGCGTGTACCTCGTCTCGGTGTTGATGGGTGTTTTGCTAATGCAATGGATAGGATATTGCATACCTTTTCTTTTGTGGATCAGGAATGCATTTACTTCTAGTTCGGAGATGGCTAGATAGACGGGGAGGTGCTCCCTGGGTTTGGGCTTTGAAAGCAGAGGTGGTGATGATAGATATGACAGTTCTCGTAGAGCTTGGACGCACTTGAGAGTCTGTTCGAGATTGTTGTCCTTTTTGAGCACGCCAAAAATTGTGACATCTATTAGACGACGGCGAGATGAATCTTGATAAGGCGATTCGACCAGTCAACCTTTGGACTTGATTTTTGGTATTCAAGAGTTTCAATATCCCCTCAATGGCTTTGATTTTGTTTAGGTTGACCTCCATCCCCTGTTGTGACACCAAAAAAACCCAAGAACTTTCCAGAGGCTACGCCTAACGCGCATTTTCCATGTTTAGCTTCATTACGGACCATCTCAGTATGTCGAAAGTTTTATTCAAATGATCGATATGATCATCTACCTTTATGGACCTGATCAACATGCCGTCTATATATATTTCCATGGTTTTGCCGAGCTGGTCTTTGAACATCTTTGCGACATCCTTGATATGTAGCTCCTGCGTTCTTCATCCCAAATGGCATGACCTTATAGTAGTATGTTCCTTGGTGTGATGAACATGGTTTTCTCCTGGTCCTCTTCTTCCATAAGTATCTGGTTATAACCTGAATATGTGTCGAATAAGCTTAACAGCTCATGTCCGACCGTTGCATTGATGAGATGGTTGATGTGTGGTAATGGGAATGAATCCTTCGGACATGCTTTGCTCAAGTTTGTGAAACCCACACACATCCGCCATTTCCCATATTTCTTTTTGACCATCACTACATTGGAGATCCACTTGGTGTACTTTGACTCCCTGATGGATCCATTTTCTAATGGTTTCTCCTACCCCTCGGGGACGACATCTTTGTGGCGGGGTTGAATTTACGCCTGGCCTGCCTTACTGAGGGGTAGAATGGGTCAAGGTTTAATTTGTGTGTGGTGATCTCCCTGGGGATGACCGGCATATTTGCATGACTGAGGGCAAACAAATCTGCATTAATCATTAAGAATTGACTGAATTTACCTAGCTCCCAGAGTTTGCAGCTAATATAGGCCTTTTTGCTACAGTCATTAAGGTCTAATTGAACGGGGTCGAGGTCTTCTATGGTCGAATCAGCATCCTCGACCATTTTGGGATCCATGATGACTTCTCTAGTCTCTTCTTGTGTCGACCTCGACCCTATTGATTGCTATGCCTCTTTTTCCTTGTCTTTTTCTGTTGGGTTGTCGTGCTGTCTAAGACGATGCGATAGCACTCTCGGGATGTACTCCCAGTGTATGCTAAATATCCCCCAAGGTGTTGGGAATTTGATTACTTGGTATAGACTGGAGGGGATGACTCTCATGGGATGTATCCATGGTTGTCCTACTATGGCTTTGTATGCGGTGGCTTGGTCCATGATGTGGAGAGTTGTCTCTAGGGTTATGCTGCTGGCCAAGACAGGGAGTGTAATTTCTCTCGATGTCAGCTTAACTGCATTATTAAAACTGGTTAGCATGATGCAGTGCGACACTATCTTATCCTCGAGCCTTATTTGGGCGAGGACTCTAGGGTGGATAATGCATGCTCCAATCCCATAAACCACCATGATACATTTGATATCAATATCTAAAAGGCACAAAGTAATAAGGAGTGCATCATCATGAGGGAAAGTCAAAGCGTCGACATCTGACTCATCGAAGATGATACTTTCTTCGAGTCTGTTATACTGTTCGCAGGTGATAGATCGCTTGAGCTTGTTAGTAGTGGTGAATTTATCGCCGTTGATAGAGGCGTCATCATTGCCTCCGATGATCATGTTGATAGTACGAGCTGGTGATGGCGGCTTCGGCAGACCTTGGTGTTCAAGTCCTCTGGCGAAGTTATTTTTCCCTTGTCGCTTAACAGCTCTTTGAGGTGTACCTTCCGCAACATGCTTACAATTTCTTGCTTTAGGGCGATGCAATCTTCTATTTTGTGACCACATTCCCGGTGGAACTCATAAAGGGCGTCAGATTTTTTGGGGCTCGGATCAGACCTCATCTTTGGCGGCCATTTTACCGTTGTTCCGAGTTTTTCAAGAGCATAAACTATTCTGCAGGTGACAAAAAAAATTGTGAGCAAATAATAATGGGCGCATACCTCTCTCATTCCAGTGAGTCCCTGTCCTCGGCCAGGATGGGCCTTTTTTGTAGAGGAGGGAAGGTGGGGCGGGCGACCTAACGTATAGCTAGTGTCGTTCCCTATTAGGTTGCGAGACTGGGTGATCCTTCCTGATGTTTTATCTTCATTATTTTTTGGAATCGTCTTGTAGAGAGATGAGCTGGTCCATTGAGTTCATCCTCATATGCTCGGACTTCGACACAATAAGCATTATGGAAATCGTCCCTAGTGGTTGGAGGATATTTCATCAATCGGCTCAACAGTTTTTAGTTGCTTTTGAACCATATCTGCTCAACCCATTCCGGAAATTCACGACCTCCATCCCCTCGAACACATTCGGCAGAGTCATCCTTACCATGTTGAATCGGGCGAGGAACTCCTTTAGTTCCTCTCCAAAGGATTGCTTGATAGCGAATATGTCTTTACTCTTACTTTGGCCTTCTTGGATCAACAGGTGAAATTACGATCTTATTGGCCATTTACTCAAAACTTTCTATGGAGCGGGTTGGTAGCTGTGTGTACCATGTTAACGCCCCTCTCGTAAGGATTTCACCAAACTTCAGCAAAATAGAGGACACTAGTTCTTTGGGGAGGTCATTGACTTTCACGATGGTGACGTAATGTGTCATATGATCTTTGAGGTTGGTCGTTCCGTCGTATATCCTGAAATAGGGCGGCATTTTGAAGGTTTTTGGTATGGCATGCTGGCCTTCTTTGTCGTTGTACGACTGCTCTACGAACCTGCCGGCGTCCCTTTTTGGCAATAGCTTAGGAGCTCCCAATATATTGTTGACTCATTCTTGGTGTTCCTGTCACCTACATTGTTAGTAATATTTTGAGTTATACCTATTGTCGGAAGGTTTGATCGGTTTCCCTTTTTGTCTCCTTGTTGTATTATGCAAGCTCTTGCAGTTTCTGTAGTCGTGCTTGGAGCGGGCTTGTTGAGCATGCTCTAGCATATCAGTTAGACCATGCTTCGAAGAGCTTTTTCACAACTGGGGTCCCTGTTTCTGCGGACGTGGAGGCCCCTTTTCCATTGGGTATTGTTATGCTACAATGGGAGGGGGGAGGCGACCTCTCGCGCCTAGGGGAGGCGGTGGGCATCACGTCCTCGCCTACTGTTTCACAGCTCTCAGTGATAACATTTGTGAGGTTGTTAGGGAAATGGCCTGTTACTTTTGTCATTTCTCCTTGGTTACCTACCATGTAGGTTTTTGAACGTACAAAGAAAAAAAGAAGATCATGGGGTTTATGAGGTTAGTAACTTGCGTTAGCTGTAGATTTAAAGGAAACTAATAAATTAACTAAGAAATCCCCACAGACGGCGCTAAGTTATTTGACCAAAAATATAGATCTTGGTTCAACTAATAAGATTTATGCAAATAAGGGTTAATCTTGGTTAAAATAATATCTTAAAGATGAAATTCTCGGTACTATGACAAATAGCACGTGGATCTATTCTGAAGGTTATGTTGGTGAGCAATAATGATAAAATTCAAGGACCTAAACATAAGTAATGTTGCATTAAATAATGATGAATATCAATAAATGGTATTTATGTAATAAGACGAATGGGTCACCCAAGAAAGGATGAAATCGGTGGATGTTCTTTTTGATAATGATGAATGATGGTAAGCCTTCAAATGTTCGAGTTATTCTCGGATCCAGTGCAAAAATATGGACAACAATCTTAGTGAAAAAGTTGTTTTTGTATGCCTATAATAAGACCAAATTCTCTCTATAAAGTCAAAGTATATTTTACAAGTTAATATCTCATGTCACCTATTATTGTATCTCTTTCTATTTATAGGGAACATGTTCCTAGACCCTAATAGTACATGTGCAGAGAATATCTACTAGAATATTCTCATTTTTGTCTTAATTTAGAACTAGCTGTTATAACTCTGTCTAAAGTGCTCGCCCTCGACCTTGAACTATGGTGACTTCGCGACCTTGATATTTGCTGATTCTTCGACTGCATCTTCCACCGCTTCGAGGACACTTCTCTATGAAGCCGATGTTTGTGGGGGCCTTACTGATAGCGCATGGTGGTCGATAAAGGCTTAATATTACTAACGTGGCTTGACCATGTCAAAGATATTTTTTGGCCCATACAGTTACCTATGAAGATGTTCAGGAAGTTATTGCTTATATAAATTCAACATCAAATCCTTTAGCCAATCTCACATTCCAAGGGACCATAATCGGAGGTAAAAATACTCTGATTGTTGCATATTTTTCTTCCCGAGGTCCTAGTAGAGAAACTCCTGGCACTCTGAAGCTTGATATTACAGGTCCTAGTGTTAATATCCTTGCATCTTGGCCTACCTCCCGAACAAAAACCTGTATTAAACACAATATATGGTACCTCAATGTCTAGCCCGCACCTCATTGGAGTAGCAACATTGCTCAAAAGTGCGTATCCTAGTTGTTCTCCAACAACTATTAAGTCTGCAATTATGACAACCGCAGATACTGTGAACTTAGGAAACAACACCATCCAAGATGAAAAACATGAACCTATTAACCTTTTTACCATTGGCGCAGGACATATCAATCCATCAAGAGCGAATGATCCATGACTCATTTAAGATATCCGGCCTAGAGACCATGTACCTTACTTATGTGGTTTGAATTACACATCATTTAAGATATCCAGCCTAGAGACTATGTACCTTACTTATGTGCTTTAAACTACACAAACTGGGAAGTTGGAGTCGTGCAACAAAAGATCAATTGCTTAGAGGTAAGAAGTATTCAACAAGGACAACAAAATTATCCTCATTGTGTATCCTACTCGGTTCAAATGCTCAGACATACACGAGGACAGTGACCGATGTTGGCGAGGCTCATGTGGATGTTGTCTCACCACTAAGTGTTGATGTCAAAGTAGAACCCTCAGTTCTGAACTTCACTGAACTAAACCATAAGATGACATACCGAGTGACATTTTCTTAATCAATCAATAGCTCAATGTTATTTTGCGGCTTGAATTATTTCCTTGTATTTTTAGGAAACCCATAATCCCTATAGATTTAGGAAAATCCATTGTCCTAATAGATTTGGAAAGGAAAACCTATAGTCCTTGTCAAATTGGGAAACCTTTATCTTATAGGTTTGGGACTATATGGGATCTATATATAGGGGTTGTAGTTGAGGATTCTATGGATTGTATTGTGCTTTTCTTCTCATTCATAGTGGAAAACTCTCTTGCTTCTGCTCCGAGGATTAGGCTTAGCCGAACCTCGTTAAATTTTTTTGTTGATTTTTATTCTCTATTTGCTTTGTGTGTGATTGTGTTAATTAACCCACGATCTTCCATAACAATTGGTATTAAAGCAAGGTTAGGGTTTCTACATATAATCTAGGGTTAAGATGTCTTCATCATCTTCAACAAAGTACGAAGTAGAGAAATTTGATAGGGGTTCTAGTTTCAGTCTATAGAAGATTAGGATGAAATCTTCCCTGGTGTTACAAGGGTTATGGAAGGCAATTGATGAGGATTTTCCTGAAAGAGATCATAGAGACAAAGAAGGCAGACCTGAAGGAGAGGGCTTTGAGTGCAATTTTCATGAGCGTTATAGATAGCGTTCTTCGAGAAATTGCTGAAGAAATTTCTACAACAACATCATGGAAGAAGCTGGAAGATCTGTATTCTAAGAAATCGCTAACAAACCGCCTCTACTTAAAAAAAAGGTTGTACAATCTTTGTATAAACAAAAGTACACTTGTTAAAACTAACCTTGATGAGTGCAATTCAATTACAATGGACCTGAAGAACGTGGATATCAAAATTGAGAGTGAGGATCAGGCCTTGATTGTGTTATGTCCTTTACCACCGTCTTATGATACTTTTGCCGATACGCTGCTATATGGGAAAGACAAAATTTCACTGGAAGATGTTAATAATGCACTAAAATCTAAAGAGTTGAAAAAGATTTTTTCATACATCACAATTGAGGGCAAGGGTCTTGTGATTAGAGGAAGAACACAACAAATTGACTTTAACAGAAAAATGTCAACCGCCAGATCAAAGTCTAGATCAAGAAAGCAAAACTGTTATGAGTGCGGGGTGTAAGGTCACTATAAGAGAGATTGTCCTAAGCTGAAGGAGAAAAGAGGGAAGCAGAAAATAGATAATTCGACAAATATTGTCGACACTAGTAATACTTCAAATGATAGTTACTATGTAGGGGAAGTTTGTGCTGTGAGTTCTAGTCATGGGTAGAATTCTTGGGTTCTTGATTCTGGTGCTACTTTCTATATGTGTACACATAAGAATTGGCTTGCAACTTACATGCAAATGAGTGGGACTGTCTACACGGGGGATGATAATCCATTACCAGTAGAGGGAATTGGTAACATCAAATTGAGAATGTTCGATAGAATTATTAGAAACATTGAATGTTGTCATGTTCCTCGGATAAAGAGAAATTTGATTTATCTTTCGACTTTGGATGATCAAGGGTATAAATTTCACTCCGAGAATGGAATACTTAAGTGTGTAAAGGCTCCATGGTACTCATGAGGGTAAACTGCATTCTAAATTGTATCATCTTCAGGCTAGTGTAGTTGAAGGGGAGACTACACTCATGAAGGGTACATGGTACTCATGAAGGGTAAACTACAGAACGTATGAACATAACGCTTTGTGATAGGGCACGGATCATGGTTTCACATTCATGTGTTAGCAAGGAGTTTTGGGCTGAAGTAATCAATACAACTTGTTATTTGGTCAACAGATCTCCATCCACAGTTACTGAGTTCAAAACTCCTTTTGAGGTATGGTATGATTCGCCTGCTGATTAAAGTTAAAGATATTTGGTTGTCCTGCTTATGCTTATGTGAGTGATGGAAAACTTGAGTCGAGGGCAAAGAAGTGCATATTTCTAGGGTATGCAACTGGAATGAAAGGTTATAGGTTGTGGTGCACAGATCAAAAGACTGCAAGGCTAATTATCAGCAGTGATGTAACATTCAATGAATCTGCTTCACTGGACATTCAGAGGGAGAAGGAAATAACAAAAATAGATCGTGGTTTCAGTGACTGCATAGAGATAGAAATTGAATCTCCACTAGCTCAACCAATAGTTCTAAAAGCTTAGAATTTTGATAAGTATGACCGTAGGTAGGTTCATAGCTATCATGTTTGGATTTCTGTTTTGGAACTTGAAATAGGTCGTTTTGCCATTTGGAACTTATTCGTAAAGTTTGGCGTCATTCTGGGTTGATTTGATAGGAATCAGTGCGCGATTGGTTTTTAGAAGTTCTTGAGTTTCATGTTGATTGCATGTATTTTGGAGGTTCGATTCATGGTTTCAGATGTTATTTTGGATAATTTGATTGCGCAAGCGAGTTTGTGTTATGTTTTTAGACTTGTGCTAAAGTTTGGTTTTGGATCCCCAAGGGCTCGAGTGAGTTTTAGATGCGTTTCAGAGAGTTCATAGAAGGTTTATATTTTTGTTGGTCCTCTAATCTCGCATTTGCAAGAAATATATCGCCGACTATCGCATTTGTGGGATTCTCACCGCATTTGCGAAGTGCACTTTGTCTGAAGTGTTCAAAATTGAGATACTGGCCTAGGCTAGGAATTGGTCACATTTGTGATCATCTTGATCGTTTTTGCAATGGTCCACTGTCCGCATTTGCGAACAAGTAGTCACATCTGTGATGACAGCAGGGATGGGAGGGGTTCGCTTTTACGATAATATCCTCGCATTTGCAGGGTTCGCATTTGTGAACCTCAAGTCGTATCTGCAAACCCCAGGTCCCATTTGCGACACCTGCGCTTGGACATAAAAGCACAAGGACAGGATTTTAGTCTCATTTTTATATCTTTGAACCGTAGACTTGGTAGAAGGTGATTTTGAAGAGGGATTTTTGTTTACAATAATTAGATAAGTGATTTTAATCAATTTCTAACTATGTTATATGATTATATGTGAGTTTTAACATCAAAATTATGAGAATCAAAGTGAAATTTTGAGAAACTTTGTCTATACATTGAAAAATGAGAATTTGAGTTTTTGGACTCGAATTTTGAAACTAAACACATATATGGACTTGTGGGGTTATGGGTAGTCGGAATCTATCCTTGGATCCAGGTATCACCGAGCGGGCCCATGGTTGATTTTTGAGGAATTGTGCAAAGATCATAGCTTTAATTATTGGAATTGATTTCTCTTGTATTACTCGATCTTATTGAGTCTATTTTGATTAGATTTGAGTCGAGCGGAGGTGAATTGTAAAGGGAAAGCCATTTTAGAGAATTGAAGGAGCGCTTTTGAGGTAAGTATCTTCCCTAATGATATGTGGGGGAACTACGCCTTAGGGATTCATTTGTTTGCACTATTTAAACTACGTGAAAGACATGTACACGAGGTGAGAGTGTGTACACAACTTATATGTGGAAATTTGACCGATTTAGACTCTTAGGTTCTTATGTACATTAAAATGAAGTTGTCTTATCATGTTATATCTTCCATTGCTAAATTTAACCTTACATGTTTTATTTGAAGTTGACTGGTTCATGTTCTATCCTTTATTTCCAAATATACTCGTATATGCCTTAATTAAAATTGTTGCCTCTTTTATTGCCTTGTTATCTCTTTTGTAGTTGTTTATCCTTAATTGAAGTTATTTTTATCTCTTCCATTATTGACTTATCCTTATTCGAAGTCATTGCTATATGTGACCTCTTCCATTGTTGACTTATCCTTATTTGAAGTCATTTTTATATGTTACCTCTTCCATTGTTGGCTTATCCTTATTTGAAGTCATTGTTATATGTTACCTGTTTTATTGTTGACTTATCCTTATTTGAAGTCATTGTTATATGTTACCTCTTCCATTTTTGACTTGTCCTTATTTGAGGTTGTTGTTACATACTATCTCTCTCATTGTTGAGTTATTCTTATTTCACCATTATTACTTGTTATGTCTTTCATTGTGAGCTTGTTCATACGTTCTTTGTGTTTTGTAATTCTTGTGTTGATTTACTTGACTTACTCTCGTGTTAGAGTTGTTGTTTTTGTTGTTGTTGTTGTTGTTGTACTCAGTGTTGTTGAGCCGAGGGCTATGTGCCGATATGGTATTGGAATTATTTTGAGAAAATGTTGTAGCATATGGGCACATGTGGTGCAAGTTGTTATATTGTGTTGTTATGTTTTTGGCACACGCAATATTGCAGTAAGGATTGTCGGGGTGTTCACATGTGAGTTGTCCGTGCTATTGTTATTATTGATATTTGCATATGCAACGTGACAAGCCGGGCTATATATGTGGGTTTGCGCATGTGACGAGACAAGGTGAGATAATTATACATCCGTGTGGCGAGACAAGGCGGGCATTTACTTCATTGTTGCACACGCGGCAAGACAAGGGGTCTATGTCAGCGATGATTTGTGATGACTTGTGATGGCCTGTGGGAAATGTTATTGCTGATAGTTGTGTAGTGGTGTTCCTACCTTGTGGGATTCATGCATAATACAATTATGTTGTGTTGTTTCCTATGTGTCATTCGTGGTCTCTGATCTTACTTGTTGACTCGAGCTGTAGTAGAACACTTGCACAAGAATACACGGTAATTAGTCACTCATATAAGTCTAACTATATGAACTTTGATGTTTATTGATCGTTTACATGTATTCTTATATGCCCGCCTTCTATGCGTGAGTTTCATGTTAGCAGGTGAGTTGTTCGTGCGGATATGAGATATTCTTACTCTCTTAGCACATGGGTTTTCCGTGTAGTTATGAGGTATTAATGTTATTGGCACATGAGTTGTTCGTGCAACACGTGTGTTGTCTGTGCGGTTGTGATTTGTAATGTGGGCACAAGATGTCAAGTGACTGGGGTTCATGATTTTGGACCAGCGATTTGTGATTATGAAATGTGGTACCTCGGGAAAATTCTTGTATAAACCTTGTGTGAAAGTGGTTGTTTTATTTGGTTGTTAGTTGTTTTCCTTTACTTGGTTTCACCGTACTTTAACTGTATTCTGCTTACTTTATGACTGTGATGACCCGATAGGTCATCTTATATTTTAGAACCTAATTCTGCATTTTGAAGCCTTAAATATCTCATATTAGCTCTTCTCGATTTACGTGCACATTTCGGATGCTTTTTCTAGAAAGCTTTTATGTTAAAAACTGAGAAAATATAAAAATTTTGCCTTAAAATCTATTTGAGTTGACTTCGATCAACGTTTTGAGAAAATGGACCCGGATTCGTATTTTGACAGTCCCGGTGGGTCCGTGCCGTGATTTGGGACTTTGGCGTATGCCTAGAATTGAATTCGGAAGTCCCTAACCCGAGTTGTCATACTTTGTTGAAATTTGAGGGTTTAAAAGCTTAATGACTTTGAAAGTTTGACCAATGTTTGACTTTATTGATATCGGGTCCGTATTTTAGTTCTGAAGCCGGGTATATGTCCAATACTATAATTATGACCTGTTTGCCAAATTTTGTGAGAAATATAGCTGGTTTGACGTGATTCAGACGCCCGGTTGTGAAAATAGAAGTTTCAAGTTTTCTTGAAAATTTTATTTGATTTGGTGTTCAATTCGTAGCTCTAGGTGTTATTTTGGCGATTTGATTGCGCGAGCAAGTTCGTATGATGTTTTTGGACTTGTGTGTATGTTTGGTTTGGAGCCCCTATGCCTCAGCTGAGTTTCAGATAAGCTACATAGTGAAATTGGACTTAGAAACATAGCTGATGCATTTTAGTTGCTGGTGTCTGCTGTAGATCTCGCATTTGCGAGATCTGACTCGCATTTGTGAAGAAACCATCGCATTTGCGAGCTTGGGCATGGCAGGTGGTACTTGCATTTGTGAGGAAAAAGTTTGCATTTGCGAACTTGCTAGTTCTGCTTTTGCGTAGGTAGAGTCGCATTTGCGACTCAACACTGTTTTGAGGATCTTCGCATTTGCGAAGAAAGGTCCGCATTTGCGAGGACAACAGGGATCGCATTTGCAACCATTTTATCGCATTTGCGATCATTAGGATTTGAGAAGAGTTCGAAATTGCGACCTCTTTCTCATAATTGCGATGTTCGCAATTGCGAACCTGACATCGCAATTGCGACATCTGCAACTGAACATATATGAGTTAGACGAGATTTTTGTTCATTCTTCAAATTTTCAAAACAAGAAAACCCTATAGGCGATTTGCCCAAGCACCCTTCTTCCCAAATCATTGGAAAGAGATTCTAATCCATTTTCTTTCAATCTTTCACCATATTTCCTAAGATTTCAACCTAAAATCTAGTTTTTTCATGGTGGAAATTGGGGTTTGGGTAGAATTAGGGATTTTTGTAAAATTGGGATTTAGACCTCAAACTGAGCCCGGATTCCACAACAAACTACATAACCGAGCTTAGGGGTGAATGGGTAATCCGTATTTTGGTCCGAATTTCGCGTTTGGACCAAGCGGGCCCGGGAGTTGACTTTTGTTGACTTTCTCAATAATGACCTAAATTGAATCCTTTGCAATCGTGGATAGTTTCTAAGGCTTAATTTGAATCGTTTGGCTAGTAATTTGCTAGATATTGTTGGTTCGGAGGCTTGTTTGAAAGGCAAAGCTATGGTTGAGCATTGACTGATCTTTGGATTGAGGTAAGTGTTGATTCTAACCTTGACTTGAGGGAATAAGGAACCCTCAGACTATGTGCTATGTGAATTTCATGTGAGCGGCGTATGTGCGAGGTGACGAGTGCTTATACACCACCGAATTTCTTGTTTTACTGATTTTTAGTTGTTCTTTAATTATCTCCTTCACTGCCTTAAATTTTATATGCCCTAAATGCTCTCCATGGTTACTTGCTTCCTATTAACCAATATCTTCTCCTGTTAATGATGTTAGATCTTTTCATAGTTTCATGATTCCCTGCTATTTGCTTAAACTGACTTACTTGCACCTTCTAATTGTCAATTACTGAACCGGTCTCGATGTGTAGTATAACTTATGTAGATTCCTATTTTGTACAAGGTTTCCTTTTCGGATTAGTTTGGTATTTATTGATCGTAAAGACTTTCGTTGTTGAATTTGTTAATTTGACTGTGCACGTTGAGTATTTAATATTGATATGGTGGGATCGGGTTGCACGCCACAATAGGTGATATAAGGGTGGATTGATATGGTGGAATAAGGGTGAATTTATATTGTACGGTGGGATCGAGTTATATGCTGCAACATGTGGAATAAGGGTGAACTGTTACAGTGAAATAAGGGTAAATTATGACACTGATATTGTTATATAGTGAGATTGGGTTGCACGCCAAAACATATATATATTATTTGTTGTTTTAATGTTGTTACAGTGAAATAAGAGAGGATTATGTAATGTACCGTGTGATCGGTTGCACGCCGCAACAACCGATATTTTTTTATTTCCTTGAGCTGTGTTGGTTTTATGGTATTTTAATTTGAACTCTAGGGATTGGTAATTCTGAACGCACTGGCTTATTTCTTGGGGTTGTAGCTATTATTTTCAATTGACTTCCTTATTTCGTTATGTATTCCCTTTTCTATTTTTATTATATATTGCGCACATGTGTAGTGTGAGTGACCCGACTTAGCCTCGTCATTAATTCGTCGGGGTTAGGCTCGACACTTACAAAGTACATATGGTCGGTTGTACTCATACTACACTCTACACTTCTTGTGCAGATTTTGGCATTGGTCCTAACTGATCATGAGACGTAGCAGCTTGGATTGCTCATTGGAGACTCGAGGTAGATCTGCTGGCGTCCGCAGACCTTGAAGTCCCCTTCTATTTTCCTCTATTTACTGTTTCTTTTCGTTCAAAACAGTTGTATTTCTTTCAGACTCTGTTTGTAGAAATCCTAGAAACTCGTGAGTTGTGACTCCTGATCTGGATTGTAGTAAATATTATAGGCATTAATATTATTCCGCGCTCGGTTTTATTTTATTTTGGCTTAATTGACTTATTTATTGAAATTGAATAATATTGGCTTGACAGTTCTCTAACATTGGCTTGCCTAGCAAGTAGGGGTGGGCATTCGGTATTTCAGTTTGGTATTTAAGAATTTCGGTTCGGTATTCAGTTTATCAGTTCTGTATACCAAATATCGTACCAAAGTATTTCGATACGGTTCGATATTTGTTATTTTGATTCGATACGGTTTCAGTTTAATATTCGCTAAATAAGCAACACTAACGAGTGATAATTCTCCTATGTTCAATGCCTTGCTGTCTAACTGTTCAGCCAAGAAATACATATACAATGAAATTGAAGAATAAAATGAAATTGAACTAGCAGAACAACGAAATGCTGCTGTCTAACTGTTAAGAAAGAAGTGGAAAGAAGCAAATACACATGAAAATTGAAATGATGAAATTGAACATGATGGCTTAATGCACTGTAGGCTGTATCAGCATTTCGCTACTTTCTTCAATTCTTGTGGCTTAGTCCATCAGTCAAAAAAATATGACAGTAGCCAACCGAATTAAACAGGCTGCAAATTTTTTCTCTAAAATATCCAACTGAATTAAACACAGTAGCAGCAAAATTAACAGTAGCAGCAAAATTAAAGTAATAGAATTAGTGTTCTAACAGTAGCAGCAGTGCAACAAAAACAACATAATTAACAGTAGAAGCAGACTCTAATTCTTAAATGCGGATTTTAGGAAGATGCTCAAGACAATGCCTAATATGCTTCCTTAAAGAACATGTGACATCCCTCTTTGGATGAACATTATAGACTCGACCACAATGCTTGCACTCTACTTCTAACTTCTCTGAGTTTTTCAGTAAGGACGTTAGGTTTCTCAATTCTCATTTCTCAGTAAGGAACTAAGGATGTTAGGGTAAACTAGGGTCTGGATAAGAAAGTGAAAGACTTGGGTTATTGGGTTATTCATTATTGGGTTGGGTCTTATTGGGTTGGGCTCTAAAAATTAAAATTTTAGGATTTTGGGTCGGCACTTGGGCTGGGGTGCTGGGCAGCTGGGCATTCCTACTCCTACATAATTTTTAAAAATTCGGTATTTCGGTATATTGAATTGTCAAAATCCTAATACCTAGGACCGTACCGTTATACCGAAATACCAAAAATTTAGTAATGAATTGAACCGAAATACCAAAAAAATCGAAACCGAAATACCGAATTAATTCGGTCCGGTTCGGAATTCGATTTTTCGGATTTTATGCCCACCCCTACTAGCAAGTGAAATGTTAGGCTCCATCACGGTCCTGAAGGTGGAAAACGACGTTATTACCTGTTGCTCCTTGTTGTTAATGAAGAGAATTCAAGCCAAGGGGAAGATTTGTTATTTTGTGGATTGAATTATTTCCTTGTAAGTTTAGGAAATCCATAATCCCTATAGGTTTAAGAAAACCCATTGTCCTAATACATTTCAGAAAGGAAAACCTACAGTCCTTGTCAAATTAGGAAACTTTTCTCTTATTGGTTTGGGTCTATTTGGGATCTATATATAGGGGTTGTAGTTGGGGATTCTATAGATTGTATTGTGATTTTCTTCTCATTCATAGTGGAAACTCTCTGCTTCTGCCCTGAGGATTAGCTCGTTAAATTCTTGTGTTGATTTTTCTTCTCTATTTGTTTTGTGTGTGATTTTGTGTTAGTTAACACACGATCTTCCGTAACACTCAAGAACTGTTGATGTTGAAGGATTTTTGAAATGAACATCTACCAAGTACACTTTAAGGAGTCCAACTGCAACTTTTGAAATTATTCTTGTACAGTGTCAATAAAATCTAGGTTATTAATATATACTTGTTTATTGAATATTTCTTTGTGGTGGTTATAGAATCTTTTACATGTGTTACAATTTGCAATTTTATGTTACTGATCACGCCCAAATCTAGTCCTAAAAAGTATAAGCGGTCACTGCATATATAATCTGGTCCAAAAAGTCCGGAGTCGAATCCCACAGAGAACTAAGGTTTCGCTATAACTGTTTATCACTAAGAAGACAAGCTCGAACAATTCCTAAGTTATAAATATTAAGATTCTTATATCTAACTAATAAACTAATAAACTAAAGTAGTAAGTTAACAATTAAAGATACTCAAGAATGGAGACTAAATTAAGAAGGTCTAGAGTTATGATTTCCCCAATTGTCGGAATCCTTCCCGCTATGTTTTCTGCAATTTCGCCTATGTATTCTCTACTGATCATGAACACTTTAGGTTCAATAATTCTCTCTTGAGCAACTACAACAATTTACTAGGCATATTCTCTCGAACTACGCTAGTTGGCTTTATCTAACCGCTCACTATGACCACGTCAAGACTTTGTTATTTCTAAACTTACCTTTAAACCCTCCGTGTTGATCTCTCACATATGTTAGGAGTGATGTTGTTCAACAACTACCTAAATATATACTCTCTCTCGAGCAGTACACACTAAATAGGTACAGTCAATTGATAGCCATTCAATCAATAACAACAAACACATAGTTGAACAAGTAGAGAAATCCAACGGCTCTATTATATTAAAACTTAACACAAATTCATCCTCCAAAAGGTTCCATCAAAACCTAGATAACAAATTAGCTATTCATAATAGTATGCAAAAATACGATACTAGAATTCATAAATAATGGAATTAGGAAGAAGGAAGTGAGAAACTTGTAGAAGAATTCTCCGCCTTGCTCCTAGTGTGTTCTTGCCTCCTTAAATCGAATCCCTAGTCTCTTAGCCTCCTTAGGTCTAAATTATGTCAAAAGTCCTCAAAATATCATTTTTTCATGTATATATACCAAGTAGGGTCGGGACCAAACAATTATACCTTCTCCTACGTGAGAAAATACACTTCTCCCGAACAGGATGTCCGTGGCCGCGGATTCAATCGTGGATTTTGGCCAGTTTCTGCCTCACATCCGCAGCCAGTGCGCGGACGCGCACTTGTCGCGCATTTTTCACCCTTTTTTTTGGAATTTGGAAAAACATAAAATATAAAAGTTGTAGCCCTTTGAATTGTATTTCCAACCATATATTGTGGAACCTAAATGGAGTTTGGAACGAAATCTTATGTGTATTTTACTAGACAGTGCACAATATACCTACTCGATTCTTTGTTCGTTCTTAACTATCATCCGCTGATCCCCGAACACGATCCCAACTTAATTCCTTGGGATTTTACTGAGAATTTAAAGCTCCAAATCACTTGAATTTATTCCATAACATCTACATAGCTCGAAATCACTCCTACAAGGCATAAAACACACAATTAGTGCAAAACACTAGCGATTATAGCTCAAACTCAATTAAGGTGCAGTAAATTAGAGTGTAATAAGCGACTAAAATACGTAATTATAGCCTATCATCAACACCCCATACTTAAACCATTGCTCGTCCTCGAGTAATTAAAATATACTTTATATAGACACGACCTTTTAAAACAATTCTCCTAACTCATCACACCAAGAATACTTAAAATAGACTAAGCATAAAAGCGTAACATCTTCACCTCAAGATTTGACTTACAAGTACCACGTATTATTCATAACTCACCCACTTACTCTAACATAAAGGTCATTGACATTACCTTTCCTTCATGAATCAAGTTCCCTCACACAGCAAAAGAGAATAGTTTCACATAATAAAATTTAAGAACACTTAGGAACTCAAGATAGAAAGAATTCACTCACTCTCAGAAATAACATTCATATGCCACAAAATATGCACCATAGGCTTGCCCGTAGTGTACTACTCTACTAATCAAGATCATTCAGTCTAGAATCAAGTAGTACTTTATTTGGTTATAATGTAGGCTGCGGGATGGTAGGATACATTTAGATATAAGAGTGACTACACCTCTTATAACCAAAAAAAAAAATCCATAACTGATTAGTGACTGAATAATTAAAATAATAAATTAAAACTACTACACTACAACTAATTTCTAAAGTCTGGCTAATGGTATTCTAGTACTCCTAAAAGGAATAATGGCAATTGAAATAAATAATGATAAAATAAATGCAAACCACACGAATTGAACAGTTTCAGCCTTGGAAGGTTAGCCACCCTCGAGCCAAAGTACTTCGAACGATATCAAGACAGAATAATAAGAACTTAAAGAGAATAATGATGTATTGCTTTATAATGTGTGTTATAATGTGCTAAATGAATTATCAGACCCCCCTTTATATAGTAGATGAGTTCTACTTTAGGTACAATTTTAGAAAAGGTAAAAATCCATTGATTTGCTGATTGCTGGTTCCTTACTGATACATGCCGAGATTCCTGCCATAATATCTGACCGGTCACAGATATTTTAGTCTTCTTTTGGTTATGCTAACAATGTTTCTTTGAGCTCGTTCGGGGCTATGGTTGATTCCGGGATCACGGAATCAATGCTCTCGAAGGCAGGCGTTCTGACCCCAGGTTCTAGCTCAGTGGGACTTGGGGTCGATCTTCAGTCCTTGATTGTCATGTTCCGAGCCTAACCTACCATGTCGTAGGCGAGCTCGATTTCAACCGTATACAGATAGACCCCTCATTTTTCAGATAGTAGATGACGAGAAACGACATGAGATTTCGATCCTGATTTCGATACCCCGTGAAAGAAATGACAAAACAGATGAAACCTCTCGTCAGTCAAGTATTAATGGCATTAAATGCTTGTCAATTGCTGGTCGGCCATCCTGGATGCGAACTGTCACTGAGAAACTATTAATACCCCCTCATTTGTTTATTCAAACTTCACATCCCAACCTTCTGACCTCGTACATTAGAAATTTTAATTTCTCCAGGCACTAATTTTTCGGTTATTTGAGATTTTTCATAAGAACTTTCGTTTATCTTCATCACAAACCATCAAGTGTACTCTTTTATCTTCCCCCTTTTCCTCATTTCTCCTCCATAAAGAAATGGCGAAGATTTCAAAATAATTCCCCAAAAAGAAACTCCTTCTACCTCGCGGACGGCTACCAAGGAGGCCGTTTCGCGTACTGCAATCGAGGATCCAGTACCAAAACCTCCTTTGAAAATGTTCATCCCAAGGGGGTGCCCGGTCAATACTGATTTTAAGGTTGAAAATCCTTTTTACGTACAAGGACGGTGCAAGGAGGTCTCGAGGTACATCTGCCCTATCACCGAGGATGTCCTCTCTCTAGTAAAAAATGATTGCGATTGGGTTGACAAACATGTGGTGATTCTTGAACCCGACAAAGTCATCACCACCCACGTCAAGGGATTTTTAAGTGTTACACTTATCCCTTCATGCTAGGTCCCTTGGACCCGGTTATCATCAACTTTTGTAAAAGATACGAGGTAACCCTTAGTCAACTTCACCCTTCTTTCTGGAGGATCATAATCCTCCTCCATTTCTTTGTAAGCAAGATCGAATGGTGCCCTTTCACTATGGAACACCTCATGCGTTTATATAGTCCTCGACTCTATCGGGGGCGGGGGGGGGGGCTTATCAACCTTGCCCGTCGGGATAGTAAAGCCCTATTCTCGAGTATCGATGAAGATCGGGATCGAGGTTGGCTAGGTCGTTTAATCCGTGTGGGAACCTCGGACTTGATCCCGGCCGAGCACATTCCATTCCTTGAGAAGTGGAACATGTCACATAAGTATAATTTTGCTTCCAAGATTTAATTTATCGCTTTTTTCCTTTCTTCTTATTGGTGTTCTATGGTGGTGCAGCTGTTTCTCGGGTCCCGAATGCAATTCCTCGACTCAAGGGGTAGGTCGAGGGCATCGTATTACAAAGGCCTTATTGGGAGGCCCGTTCGCACGACGAGATCTCTTTCATGAGCAATATTTAGTTTCCCTTTTGCATCATTAAGTCCTCACTTGTTTTATTTATTTTTGCAAGTTTATCCAAGGATGTCAAAATGAGGCCCCCATCCAATAGCGATGATTTCCCCACCAAATCCCCAACAAAAGTCAAGTAGCTTACCTCTTTGATAATCCCAATAACCCCAAGCCCAAACCATACCTCTTCTACCCAACTCGGTTGGACCCCTTTCAAATAACCCGCCCTATTCCCTCTTTGATCCTGGCCGCTGATCTCAAATGATCAACGACCCATAATAAATCGACCCATCCCCTTATATCTCCATAACCCAAACCCTAGCCCATTCATCCTGAATCGCCGCCCCTAAACTCTCTCAGCATTCCCTTCATCTCCCAAACCTAAACCCTAGCCTACCATGGAGATTTTTACCTATTCTTTCCTTATACGCGTCCATACGTGGATTTACTTGCCTTTTCTTGTTACCATCACTCGTTTTATGGTAACTTTCGTTACCACTTCACTTATGGCAAGCTAGATCTGGTTTTGATTCTTGGTTCTGGGTGCGATTATGGTTATATACACTTAAAAAGAGAAATTTATCTTGTATATGGCATATCTCCAGTGATTCTGTCGTGATTGAGGCTTGTGAACGATTTACCCTAAATCCGACTCCAGTTAGGGTTTGCTTGACTTCTCCTAAATTGATTCTGAATCAATCTTGCATGCTATTATTTCCTTTTTTTTAATGATTGATTGATTGTTTTTCCTTATCTGTGTGTTAAATTTTGCACTATATAAACCCCTCCCCATTCCCCTTTAAGATAGACTTTTAATAACTATAATCTCACTAAAATTTGAGGCTTGTTCTGTTAGTTCCTTCATTATCCTGTTCTATGCTTTGTGTTGGCCGACTGAAAGCCAAGGCCATTGAGAGTCTATTGTTTGAATTTTCTCTTGGTGCGGGCATTGCCCGGGGTTCTTTGAAGCTCTTGGGAACTTTGACACATCAATATTTCTGGGTTCTTGTGGATCTTTTGTTCTTTATTGTTGTCCGTTTAACTGGTAAGCTACTTGACTTTTGCAATTTCATCCCTACATGTATTTGATTTACATGTGTTCTCACCTCTGAAATCCATAGCTTAATGTATTTTATGGATTATTTTGTTCACGATTCTGTTAATTCTACTTTGTTCTAAGTCTCTTACTTCCTCCTAATGCTGCTAGTTTTGAGATTACCTAAGTCTAACTTGGATAATCTAACCCTCTTAAGTTCGTCTTGTAATAATTCTGTGCATTTTAAACATTGGTTCCATATAAGTTTTAACTGATCTAGGCAGCTCGACAAACATCATCCAATTGTTGGTGATCAAAGAAATGAAACTTATAGGCTAGATCGTCCCGAAAGCACGATTGCTTTTTGGGTTCAACAACTCTAGTGAGATGACTAGAGGTGAGGTGATCCTTACACCCTTTGTAAAGGGGGTGGTCAAAGAAAGTCCCATGGATTCACGAGATGTATACGGTCCCACAAATTCTATATCAAGTGATTAAGTTCCTATAAAAATGGGGAATCTGATAAATGCAAAAAGAATAGAGGGCATCCAAATATATGAATTTAATTACAACTATGAGAAACCTAACCAAAGACAAATTGGCCAAATTGCAACCCCGAGTACCAGGGCGTTGAGGCCCCGCCAGTAAAGCCATGTCTGGTGATTTTCTGAAGCTAAAACCAAATTATATTCAGATAAGTCGTCGAGTAAGAAGATATTAATGCTTTCAAATCAACTGCTAAAAAACTATAATAAGTGATCCTTTTCATCGACTTCCCGAATGAAAGGTGTATGTGGGCTCGAGACTTAGGCCCAAGCTGAAATGTAAGTTGATTGATTTTTTATGCGCTAATGCAAATTAATTTTCTTGTTCACATTCAGACATGATAGGAATTACCCCAGAACTGATGACTTGCAAGCTCAACATAGATCCCAATTATCGGCCAGTCAAACAGAAAAAATGGAAGCAGAGGCAAGCTGGGATTGAAGTCAACAACAAAAAAATCTCCAAACTATTGAAAATTGGTTCAATAAGAGATGTTAAGTATCTATATTGGTTGGAAAATTCCATTCACGTGCCAAAGAAGAACGGAAAGTGGAGAGTGTATATCGACTACATTGACTTAAACGAGGCATATCCCAAAGATTCTTTTCGTTTGACCCATACTGACTAACTCATAAATGTCATCGCATCCCATGAACTACTGATTTAGATGCCTATTCCAAGTATAACATAAATTAGAATGGAACCAGAAGATCAAGAGAAAAGATACTTCAAAATCGAAACGGGGCTTATTGTTATAACCGTAACAACCCAGCCAATAGTTTTATGTATTTGAGTCCTATTTATCCAATTTTATGCTCCCCATACATTTTTTATGGTTTAATAACTTATGGGGGTAGTTGGTTTGGATTCATAAGGTTTATGATTGAATTGAGGCACTTAGTTATTTTGGAAGCTTAAGTTGTAAGAGTTTTTCCAAGGTTTGAATTTTGTGTAAACGATCTTAGATTGGTGTTTTGATGGTTTCAGTAGTTTTGTATGGTGATTTTAGACTTAGGCATAAGTTCAAAATTAGATTTGGAGGTTCCTAGGATGTTTCGGGTCTATTTGCCGAAAGTTGACAATTTGAAGGTTTGGAGAGTTTCTAAGTTTGATCGAGAGTTGAATTTGATGATATCGGGTTTGGGTTACTTTTTCATAACTTGGAATAGATTCAATTTTTCTATATCAAACTTTTGCGCAAAGTTTGGATGTAATAAAGTTTAATGTTATTCGTGGTGTTTTAATCCCTTGGATAAATTTGGATTAGGTACACGGACTTGTTGGTATATTTGGACGGGGTACCGGAGGGCTCGTGTGTGTTTTAGGGTGGTTTCAGACAATTTCTCTTTGCCTTTGAGTTGCTAATTTTTCGGTGCAGAGCAATGCCTTGTGATTGCGAAGAAAGGGTTCAAGTAGGCAAAGTTTTACTCGTCGCATTCGCGTGAGTGGTACCGCGTTCATAGAGGGATGAGGGCAGATACTTCGTGTGATCACCCGATAGGCCATCTTATGATTTAAATCTTATTTTGTGATCCGAAACCTTTAAAAGTCATGGTTTAGCCTTCCTCAATTTGCGTGCACAATCCAGGCGTCTTTCCGGAAAGCCTTTATGATAAAAACTGATAAAAAAAAGAAACTTTGCTTAAAAACTTCATTTGAGTTGACTTCGATTAATATTTTTGGTAAATGGACCCGGATTCATATTCTGACGGTCCCGATGGGTCCGTATCTTGATTTGGAACTTAGAGCATATGCCCCGAATTGAAAGTAAGTCCATAGCCCGTGATATCGGACTATGTCAAAATTTAAAAGTTGAAAGCTTAATGAAATTGAAGGGTTTGACCAAAGTTTGTCTTTTTAGATAACGGGTCCGTATTTTGGTTCCGGAACCCGATATAGGTCCAATACCATATTTATGACTTGTATGTGAAATTTTATGAAAAATGAAGTTGATTTGACATTATTCAGACGTCAGGTTGAGAAAATAGGAATTTCAAAGTTTTCTTGAAAATTTCATTATTTTGTGTTCAATTCGTTGTTCTAGGTGTTATTTTTGTGATTTGATCGAGCGAGAAAGTTCGTATGATATTTTTGGACTTGTGTATGTGTTTGGTTTTGAGCCCCGAGGGCTCGGGTGAATTTCGGATAGGCTACGGAGTGAAAATTTGACTTAGAACATAGCTGGTGTTGCAATATCTGGTGCAGGCCTCTTATCTCGCATTTGCGAGATCAGGCATCGCAATTTAGAACCCTGCAGGTTTCGCATTTGCGAAGAATAGCTGGGCCTTATAGTTTTCGCATTTGCGAACACACCTTCGCAATTGCGAACTGGATATTGGAAGGTAGTGATCCTATTTGCAATCATATGGTCGTATTTGCGAATAGGTTAGGCTCGCATTTGCGAGGTTTTCTTTTCAATTGCGAAGATAGAAAGGATGGGAAACCTTCGCATTTGCGGGGCTCGCATTTGCGTACCCCAGGTGGCAAATGCGACACCTGCAACTGATAAAAACTTAAGTTAGACGGGATTTTTCTATGATTCATAAAAAATTCAAATCCTAGAACCCTAGAGGCGATTTTTCCAAGACCATTTCTTCCCCAAATTTTTGGTATGTGATCCTAACCTACTTTCTTTCAATTACCCATCACATTTCATGAATTTTCAACCTAGAATCTAGGATTTTCATGGTGGAAATTGGAGGTTTGGATAGAATTAGGAATTTTTGGAAAATTGGAATTTAGACTTCAAATTGAGGTCAGATTTCAAAACTAATTGTAGAGGGATTAGGAACCCTCAACCTATTTTCTATATGAAATTCATGTGAGCGGTGTATATGTGAGGTGATGAGTAATTATGCGCCGCAAATTTATCTGTCTTGCCTGTTTTTTTTCCGTTTTTCTCATATTGTCTTTTCCCCTACCTTAACTACTACATGTTTTACTTGTATTCCCATGACTAATTGCTACTTGTTAGACATCGTTTCCCTTTGTTAAAGGTATTAGTAGCCCGTAGCTTCATTGCCTCCTATTATTTGCTTAAGCTGGTTTATCGGTGTTTTATGGTATATTCTGGATTGATCTCGCTGAGTAGTATTACTTGTGTGAATTCTCATAGTGTACAAGCTTCCCATTTTCTTTGGTGTGAAGTTTAAGTATTATGAAGGGTTTTGTGATTTGAATTGTGAAATTTTAGTACTTACTGATTAATTTATATTGATATGGTAAGATCGGATTGCACGCTGCAACAGGTGGAATAAGGGTGATATATTGAGGAGGAATAAGGGTAAATTGACATGTACAATGGGACCGGATTTCATGTCGTAACAAGTGTAATAAGGGTGGACTGTGGTGGAATAATGGTGAATTATGATATTGATTATTGTGATATGGTGGGATCGGGTTGCACGCCGCAACACTTTTATTTGTATTCTATTGTTCATGTTATTAAGAGGAAATAAGGATGAATATGACATGTACGGTGGGATCAGGTTGCGCGCCACAACAATTTATATGTTGATGCTTTCCCTGACTGTGTTAGCTGTACGGTAGTCTTAAATTGCACTTAAGGAATGGTAGTATTTGAACACTGACGAAATACTTTTGAGAACTGTAATTGCTTCATGCAAGTTACTGCTTACTTTATTCTATTTTCCTTATGCTTTTATTATATAATGTATGCAGATTATGTTGTGAGTGACCCACCGTAGCCTCGTCACTCATCCGTCGAGGTTAGGCTCAACACTTACTAGTACATGGGGTTGGTTGTACTGATACTGCACTCTGCACTTCCTGTGCAGATTTTGGAGCTAGTCCGAGCTGATCGAGAGGTTGGCTGTAGGATTCACTTGCCAAGAGACCCAAGGTAGACCTGTCGGCATTTGCAGGACCTGGCGTCCCCTTCCATACCTCATACTTTACTATTTTCTTTATTCCACAAACAATTGTATTTCTTTCGAACAAATACTTGCAGCAAAAGCTTATATTGTTCGTGAATTATGACTCCAGATTCTGGGTAGTAGTACATATTCAAGGCTATTATATATAACTCTGCGTTCATTTTGACTTGTTATATCTTGCTTGTTGTTAATCACTGAAATGAAAAAGAACTGGCTAATAAATCTCTAACATTGGCTTGCCTAGCAAGTGTAATGTCAGGCGCCATCACGATCCCGACGGTCCAAATTCTGGGTCGTGACACTTCATTTTCGCGTGCAGGAGACCACCTTCGTAGAGGCTTGATGTTCGGCAGGTGGACTACCTTTGCATTCGCGGATGACGGATCGCGTTTGCGTAGGCTTAGTAGGCCATTCATCGCATTTGCAAGGGGACGTATGCGAAGTGGAGTGGCAACTTGGTGGATTTTTAGCCTTCAAATTCGTGAAGGGTGTGTCGCGGTCGCAATGCATATCATTGCACAAATTATTTAAGATATGATATTGTTACTCATATTCACTTTTTCATATTTTAATCCCTATACCTCATATTTTGGAGATTTTTGAAGTGACTTTCACCCACTACTTCGAGGTAAGTATTTCTACATTAATTTCGATAATATATCTTGTTTTTCCATGGAATATTACACATAGATTACAGTATTTGAAAAAGAAATTTGGGGATTTTCTTTATAATTTCGGAGAGTGTAAATTGGGAATTTGTGAGTCGATTTGGACTCAATTTTGGAATCTAATCACATATTTGAATTCGTGGAGTTATGGTCAGTAGGGATCTATCCTTGGACTCGAGGTTTGACCGTGTGAGTCTATGTTGAGTATTGTTGACTTTTGGAAATTTGATAAATGATACGAACTTTATTATTTGGAATTGTTTTTTATGATTTATTTGACGTTATTGGTTTGTATTTGACAAGATTCGTGCCATTTGGAGTTAGATTTCGGTGTTTTGGCAAGTTTTTATTGAGTTGTAGCTACAGAGTGGAGGTAATCTCTTGGATAACCTTGCTATGTTACACCCCACACTTTTTCTCTCATAAGAAACTGGGAATAAACGAGGCCTTTAAGCGCAAACAATTGGCCGGTGACACATCATGGGGATAAAGGGTTATTAAGCATTCTATTAGATTGCGCCAGCTACCCCATTGGGCGCAGTGGCTGATGTAGGGTGACCTCTTTTGTATTCCTAGACTTGATATTTAAATGCAACTTTCTTCTCTTTCATTCTACAATATATCGCTAGTTTTAGCTCACCTTCTTCTCTTTCATCCTAAACAATTCAAGGTTAAATGAAAGGCGAACTTAGTAGGATTTTGCGTAAAGAATCTCTTGATCATCACGATATCCTCTGTCTTCTCATACTGGTTTTGGAGATACCTTGAAAGTGAAGATAATCACCATAGAAGTGTAGGAACTCAAGAAGCGTAATTAGTCCTTCAAAAAGGTATGTAAGGCATCTTTTTTTCTTGGTTTGAGTTGATGTAAGCATTTCTTTCTAAATGATCCATGTTGTAATCCTGAACTGTTCTAAGCTTTTCCTGATGATGTTGTTCATATTCTTCTATGTTCTTTAACTGTGATATTTCCGTTCATGTTTGAGATATTCCCAGATAGTATTTTGAGGTTGGAAATGTAGTTCATTCTAGGTCTAATCTTGATATCTCTCGAAATTGATCCTTCATTGCTGAGTTAGGAATCATTACCCCAAAGCTCCCTCTAAAAATCCCTCCAAGAATCGCCAATTTCTAAGCTCCCAAGTCCAAAATTGAAGAATGAGCTCAAACCCTCGATTTGGCCCTTTTTCTGCCAGTCAAACAACACCTATAGTCTATAACCCGCTTCTACAGTCCTGCACCTACGGAAGAACCATCGCAAGTGCGAAAACAACTTAAATGGGCTGGGACCGCATCTGCGAGCACTGGGCCACACCAGTGAGCACTGGGCCGCACCTGCGAGCTCGCTCCTGCAGTCCCCAATCGCTTTTGTGCATCCGCTTCTGCGGACCCCTCACTACACCTGCGGCCCCAGCTTGACAGGGTCAAATTCCGCATCTGCGACTCCATAGCCTCTTCTATGGCTCCACACCTGCGGCCCAAAGTGTGCAAGTGCAATTACACCAGATGCAACAACTTCACCAAATCTCCTTAGTCCAACTCAATCTGTTAAGAACCCAAAACTCACTCGGGGCCCTGGGACCTCAACCAAACATACCAACCAATCCTAAAACACCATACGAACTTAGTAGAGCCCTCAAACCACCTCAAACAACTCTAAAATCGCGAATCATCCTCCGATTCAAACTTAAAGAACTTGAAATTTGTTAATTCGACAACCGATGTCGAAACCTATCAAACCCCGTCTGATTGACCCCAAATTTTGCACATAAGTCACATTCAACCCTACGGACATATTCCAATATCCAGAATTGAAATCTTATCCCAATATCAAAATTTCCACAGCGGGCCTAAATCTCCAAAACTTCGACTTTCGCCATTTCAAGCCTAAACGAGCTACAGACCTCCAAAACACAATCTAGACACGTATCTAAGTCCAAAATCACCTAACAGAACGACATAACTCCATTCTGGAGTCATCTTCACACAGTTCTGACTACGGTCCAATACTTAAGGCTTAAGCTCCCGTTTTAGGGACTAAGTGTCCCAAAACACTCCAACGTCCAAAATGAAACCTCCCGACAAATCACCATAGCAGAAATTGATACGGGAAAGCAGTTAATATGGGATCGGGGCTATAACTCTCAAGATGACTGGTCGGGTTGTCACATCCTCGCCCTCTTAAAACAATCATCCTCCCTTGAACGAGTATAGAGACATACCTGAAGCTGTAAAAAGATGAGGATAACGACTGCGCATATCCTGCTTGGTCTCCCAAGTCACCTCCTCGACTGGCTGACCCCTCCACTGAACCTTTACTGAAGCAATGTTCTTTAACCTTAACTTTTTGATTTGCCTGTCCAAAATAGCCACTGGCTCCTCAACATAAGATAGATCCTTGTCCACTTGGACTGAGCTGAAATTCAATACATTAGTCGGATCACCATGATACCTCTGGAGCATAGAAATATAGAATATCAGATGAACTCCTGCTAGGCTGGGAGGTAAAGAAATCTCATAAGCGACCTCCCCAACAAGCCTCAACACCTCAAAAGGACCAATGTACCTTAGGCTCAACTAGCCCTTCTTCCTGAACCTCATAACGCCTTTCATAGGTGATACCCGAAGCAAGACCCCCTCTCCAACCATGAATGCTACATCGGGAATCTTCCAGTACGTATAACTCTTTTGTCTGGACTGGGCTGTGCAAAGTATATCCTAAATCACCTTCACCTTATCCAGGGCATCCTGGACCAAGTCTGTACCCAATAATCTGGCCTCGCCTGGCTCCAACCAGCCTATTGGGGACCGATACCGCCTACCATACAGAGCCTCACACGGTGCCAACTGAATGCTGGACTAATAACTATTGTTGTAGGAAAACTTTGCAAGTGGCAAGAACTAGTCCCATGACCCTCCAAACTCCATCACACACGCGCGAAACATATTCTCTAGTATCTGAATAGTGCGCTCGGACTGGCTGTCTGTCTGAGGGTGAAATGTTCGGCTCATATCCACTCTAGTACCCAACTCCTAATGTACGATTCTCTAGAACCGTGATGTGAACTGTGTACCCCGGTAAGAGATAATAGATACCGGTACGCCATGAATCCTGACGATCTCACGGATGTAGATTCGAGCCAGCTGCTCGGAAGAATATGTAGTCATCACTGGAATGAAATGAGATGACTTGGTCAACCTGTCCATAATCACCCAAACTATATCCAACCTCCACTGAGTTCGTGGGAGTCCAACAATGAAATCCATAGTGATCCGCTCCCATTTCCACTCCGAAATCTCCAACTTCTGAAGAAACCCACCCTGTCACTGATGCTCATACTTCACATGCTGGAAATTTAGGCACCGAGCAACATACTCCACTATGTTCTTCTTCATCCTCCTCCACCAATAGTGTTGCCTCAAGTCTTGATACATCTTCGCGGCACCCGGATGAATAGAGTACCGCGAGCTATGAGACTCAAAGAGAATCAACTCATGCAAACCATCAACATTAGGCACACATAGCCTGCCCTGCATCCTCAATACGCTATCATCCCTAATAGTAACCTCCTTAGCATCACTGTACTAGACCATGTCCTCAAGGACAAGCAGGTGGGGGGTCATCATACTAACGCTCCCTGATATGATCATAGAGAGAAAACCGAGACACTACCCAAGCGAATACTCGACTCGACTCAGAAATATCCAATCTCACAAACTGGATGGCTAAGGCCTGAACATCCAATGCTAAGGGTCTCTCTGCTGCTGGAAGATATGCTAAACTCCCCAAACTCTCTGCCCGACGACTCAAAGCATCGGCCACCACATTGGTCTTCCCCGTGTGGTACAAAATGGTGATGTCATAATCCTTAAGTAGCTCCAACCACCTCCGCTGATGCAAGTTAACAGCCTTTCTCTTGAACAGGTGCTGCAAACTCTGGTGATCATTGTAGATCTCACAAGGCACACCGTACAAATAGTGATGCCAAATCTTAAGGGCGTGAACAATAGCTGCTAACTCCAGATCGTGGAAAGGATAGTTCTTCTAATGAACCTTCAACTATCTGGACGTGTAGGCAATCACCCTACTGTTTTGCATCAACACTGCGCCAAGACCAATCAGCAAAGCATCACAATATACGGTGTAAGACCCCGAACCTGTAGGCAATACCAATACTAGGGTTGTATCCAAAGCTGTCTTGAGATTCTGAAAGCTCACCTCACACTCCTCTGTCCACCTAAACGGATCACCCTTCTGGGTCAGCCTGTTCATAGGTACTACAATAGATGAGAATCCTCTATGAAATAACGGTAATACTCTACCAAACTAAGAAAACTACAGATCTCCATAGCTGATGACGGTCTAGGCCAACTCTGTACTGCTTCCACCTTCCTCGGATCTACCTTGATCTCATCACTCGATACCACATGACCCAAGAATGCCATTGAGTCTAGCCAAAACTCACACTTACAAAAATTTTGCATATAACCTCTTCTCTCTCAAAGTCTGAAGCACAGTCCTTAGGTGTTTCTCATGATCCTCTCGAGTTACACCAGAATGTCATCAATAAACACAATGATGAAGGAGTCAAGATAAGGCTGGAACACACTATGCATCAAATGTGTAAAGGTTGTTGGGGCATTGGTCAGCCCGTGAGACATGACAAGAAACTCATAATGACCATATCGGGTCCTGAAAGAAGTCTTCGGGATATCTGGCTCCCAAATCTTCAAAAGATGATAGCCTGAACACAAGTCAATCTTGGAAAACACCTTGGCACCCTGTAACTGATCAAATAAGTCATCAATGCGAGGCAATGGATACCTGTTCTTCACTGTAACCTAGTTCAGCTGGCAATAATCAATGCACATATGCATAGAACCATCTTCTTTCTTCACAAACAAGACCAGAGCACCCCAAGGTGGCACATTAGGCTGAATGAAGCCATTATCAAACGACCCCTTCAACTCCTTCAACTCAGGAGGATCCGTATAGTATGGAAGAATAGAGATGTGCTGAGTGCCCGGCAACAAAATCAATGCCAAAATCAATATCTCTGTCGGGCGGCATGCCCAGAAGATCAGCTGGAAACACATATGGGAAATCCTTCACTACTGGAACTTTCAACTGTAGGGGTATCAATACTGAAATCTCTCACATAAGCTAGATACGTGTCACACCCTTACTCAACCATTCGTTGAGCCTTAAGAAATGAAATAACTCTGTAGGGTGTATACTCTAAGGTACCCTCCACTCTAATCGCGGTAAGCCTGACATAGCCAGCTTCACGGTTTGAGTGTGACAATCAAGAATAACATAACGGGGCGAAAACCAATCTTTGCTCAAGATAACATCAAAATCTACCATGATGAGCAATAATAAATCTGCTCTAGTCTTAAAACCACTAAGAGCAATCAAACACGACCGATATACGCAGTCTACAACAAGAGAATCTCCCACAAGAGTAGATACATAAAGAGGGGAACTCAAAGAATCTCGAGATACACTCAAATTTGGAGAATAATAAGAGGACACATATGTATACGTAGAGCTTGGGTCAAATAATACCGACACATCTCTATGACAGACTGGAACAATATCTGTGATGAAAGAGTCAGAAGCAACTGCCTCTGAATGAGCCGGAAGAGCATAATACCTGGCCTAGCCTCCCCCTCTAGGGCGACCCCGACCTCCCCGACCTCTACCTCGAGCTGGCTGAGTAGGTAGGGTGGTCGCTGGATTTGGAGCATGGCCGAAGGACCCGGTGGAGCACGTGGTGGCTAAGAAGTATGTGGAGGTGCACCCCTCCTAAGTCAGGGGCAATCCCTCACCATATGGCGAGTGTCGCCATACTCAAAAAAATCCCTTGGAGGACGCGTCTCTTGTGACTTGCTGGGGTCAGGTCTAATGGACTGGCCGCTAATAACACCCTAAGCTGGAGGCACACTATATACTGGCAGTGCATAATAGGGCTCCTGGGGCCTTGAAGGAGCTGGAACACCACTGGCGGCTGGAAGAGCTGAATGAACAATGCAACTCAAATAACCCCTACCATGGTGAGCTGCTGGGACACGAGATCCAGAATAATTACCAGTCTCTCGAGACCTCTTGGCCTCTCTCTCCTCTCTGTCCCGGGCAAGCATGCCCTCCACTCTCCTGGCAATAATCACGACCTGCTGATAAGGGATATCCATCTCCAACTCTATGCCCATACTGGTCCTGATACTGGGGTGGAGTCCCTCAATAAAGCGATGAACCCTATCCCTAACTGTGGCAACCAAGGCCGGTGCATGTCGGGCCAACTCATTGAAACAGACTGCATACTATGACATAATCATAAAACCCTGGCGCAACTGCTCTAACTCTGCGTTCCAAGTATCCCTGAGGCTATGAGGGACATACTCTCGAAAAAATGTATTTGAGAACTAAGTCCATGTGAGCGACGCTACCTCGTTCGGACTACTCATCTCATAAGTACGCCACCACTGAAAGGCTTCTCCTCTAAGCTAGAAAGTGGTGAAAGAAACCCTACTCGTCTCTGCCATGCCCATAGTACGGAGAATACAATGACACTCCTCTAGAAAACCCTGACCATCATCTAAAAATAATCCACTGAAAGTAGGTGGGTGGTACTTCTTGTACCTCGAAGTTTGAGCCGCTCTGCCTCAAAAGCAGCTGCCCTGGGCTCATGCTGAACTAGGTCTATCGACAACATATGAATGAACTCTGGGGCCTGATCAACCTGGACCCTCTGCTCAGAAGTATAGGCTACGGGAGTCTGTGTCCCTCCCCCAGCCTGAGATGTGGCGGGAGCTAGTGGAATCAGTCTAGCCTGAGTTAAAGTGCTGAACATGCTCATGAACTAGGTTAGAGTCTCCTGGAGGGTTGGTGCAGCAATTAAAAAACCTCTGGTGCATGCCCTCCAGCTGGAGCTGTTGGGGGCTTCTCTACCACAGCTCGCGCGGGTGCTGTAGCTACACCGCATGGTCATACTCTAACCCGTCCCCGACCTCTGGCGGCTTTAGCAGAGGGCTCGAGTTCCTGATCGTCAGATCTCCTGGTACGGATCCTCACCATCTGCGAGAAAGAATATAATAGTAAAATTTTAGAATTTGATGCCAATAACTCGGACATCAAGGAAATCAAAGAAGTATAATTGTTCCTAATAGTTCCATAGCCTCCCAAAGATAAGTACAGACATCTCTGTACCGATCCACGAGATTCTAATAAACTGGCTTGTGATTCACGATAACTATGAACCCAGGGCTCTGATAATAACTTGTCACAACCCAAATTCTCCGTCCATGAATTTGTCGTGATGGAACCTAGTCTTTACGACTAGGTAAGCCTAACACTTTGCAAAAATAAAATGAGAGAAATGAACATTAACAATTAACAGTAAATATAATCTAAATAAGCATTTGAATGTTGCTTGGCATAAACAATTATCAACTTCCGAAATGTGCAAAAGCACTCTCAAGATAGGAACAATGTAAGTCACAAGCTTGTACGAGTCCTAACTGTTCTTGGCACGTTCGAGGATGAAGGTTTGTTTAAGAGGGGGAGAATGTATAGACCCGATCGATCATTTTGACATTCATCATTCTGTTCGGTGGTTTAAGGTCTCTAGTAGCTTCGTATCGTGTATTATGACATGAGTGTATGGTCGGTTTTGATTTTTGTGCATTGCGAAGTTGATATAGAATAATGATTCTCGGTTTAGAAGCTTAAATGGTAAGAGTTAATCGAAGTTTGACTTTTGTGTAGTTGACTCCCGAATGGTATTTTGACGTTTCCAATAACTCCGGTGATCATTGTAGATCTCACAAGGCACACCGTACAAATAGTGATGCCAAATCTTAAGGGCGTGAACAATAGCTGCTAACTCTAGATCGTGGAAAGGATAGTTCTTCTAATGAACCTTCAACTATCTGGACGTGTAGGCAATCACCCTACTTTTTTGCATCAACACTGCGCCAAGACCAATCCGCGAAGCATCACAATATACGGTGTAAGACCCTGAACCTGTAGGCAATACTAATACTGGAGCTATAGTCAAAGCTGTCTTGAGCTTCTAAAAGCTCTCCTGACACTCCTCTGTCCACCTGAATGAAGCAGCCTTCAGGGTCAGCCTTGTCATAGGTGCTGCAATAGATGAGAATCCTCTATGAAATGACGGTAAGACCCCGCCAAACCAAGAAAATTATGGATCTCCATAGCTGATGACGGTCTAGGCCAACTCTGCACTACTTCCACCTTCTTCGGATCTACCTTGATCCCATCACTCGATACCACAGGACCAAATAATACCACTGAGTCTAGCCAAAACTCACACTTAGAAAATTTTGCATACAACCTCTTCTCTCTCAAAGTCTGAAGCATAGTACTCAGGTGCTGCTCATGATCCTCCCGAGTCCGGGAGTACATCAGAATGTCGTCAATAAACACTATGATGAAGGAGTCAAGATAAGGCCGGAACACACTGTGCATCAAATGGGTAAAGGCTATTGGGGCATTGGTCAGCCCGTAAGACATGACAAGAAACTCATAATGACCATATCGGGTCCTGAAATTAGTCTTCAGGATATCTGGCTCCCAAATCTTCAGCTGATGATAGCCTGAATGCAAGTCAATCTTGGAAAACACCCTGGCACCCTGTAACCGATCAAATAAGTCATCAATGCGAGGCGATGGATACTTGTTCTTCACTATAACCTTGTTCAGCTGGCGATAATCAATACACATATGCATAAAACCATCTTTTTTATTCACAAACAAGACTAGAGAACCCCGAGGTGACAAACTGGGCTGAATGAAGCCCTTATCAAGAGACTCCTTCAACTCCTTCAACTCAGGAGGAGCCATACAATATGGAAGAATAGGAATGGGATGAGTGCCCGACAACAAATCAATGCCAAAATCAATATCTCTGTCGGGCAGCATGCCCGGAAGATCAGCTGGAAAAACATCTAAGAAATCCCTCTCAACTGGAACTGACTCAACTGTAGGGGTATCAATACTGACATCTCTCACATAATCTAGATACACGTCACACCCCTTCTCAACCATTCATTGAGTCTTAAGAAATGAAATAATTTTGCAGGGTGTATACTCTAAGGTACCCTTCCAAGTGGTCCTGATACTGGGGCGGAGTCCCTCAATAAAGCGACGAACCCTATATAGAACTGTGGCAACCAAGGCCGGTGCATGTTGGGCCAACTCACTGAATCAGACTGCATACTCTGACACAATCATAGAACCCTGGTGTAGCTGCTCAAACTCCGCACACCAAGCATCCTTGAGGCTCTGAGGGACATACTCTTGCAGAAACATATCTATGAACTGAGTCCAAGTGAGTGAGGCCGCCTCATTCGGACTACTCAGCTCATAAGTACGCCACAACTGATAGACTGCTCCTCTAAGCTGGAAAGTGATGAAAGAAACCCCACTCGTCTCCGCTATGCCCATAGTACGGATGGTGATTTTGGACTTAGGCGTATGTCCTGATTTGGATTTGGATGTCCGTAGGTTTGATGCATTTTGGTGAAAGTTGGAAAGTTAAAGGTTTAGAAGGTTGAGAGATTCGAACGTGTCACGACCCAAATTCTCCCTCTGTGAATTTGTTGTGACGACACGTAGTCTCTAAGACTAGGTAAACCTAGCACTTTGCGTAAATAAAATGAGAGCAATGAACATTAACAACTAACACTAACACTAACAATAATTTAAACAAGCATCTGAATGACGCTTGGCATAAACAACTATCAACTTTCGAAATGTACAAAATCACTCTCAAGACTCGGAACACCGTAAGTCACAAGCTTCTACGAGTCCTAATTGTTCTATACATCACTGTCTACATAAAAGAGAGAAAAAATAACATAGGGGAATATAGGGGGACTTCGAGGATCTCCGGGCATGGGCAGTTGTACCTTGAAGTCTCCGGCAGCAGCTGCAACTATTAACGAGGATGGTAAGAAGAACTTGGAGATGCACACGAAAAACATGTGCAGGTAAGGGTGTGAGTACGCCACAATGGTATAACGTCTCGTAGTCCCAAAATTAAATGTGCAGGGGGATCTCCCAGATTACTGTTTCGTAGTCCCAAAGTAAATGTGCAAGACAAGGGGATCTCCCAGAATACCGTTATGTAGTCCCAAAGTAAATATGCAGAGAAGGGGATCTCCAGGAATACCGTTCTGTAGTCCCAAAGTTAATGTGCAAGACAAGGGGATCTCCCGAAATACCGTTCCGTAATCCCAAAGTAAATATGCAGCCAAACAATAGAATTCAATGGTTACTGCACGAAATCCTACAATTCAACCTAAGTACAAGTTAAGGAAAGATAGGTAAATTCACTAAGCATGCTGCACATAGTTAAGATAAATAGTTAAGGGAATTAGGCGTGCTATTTTAGTCTAACAGGGTACTACACATGTTGATAAGATTCAAATAAGAAAGAAAAAAAAGTTATTACTTAGTAAAAATCAGGTTTTTACAACAATTATCCCGTGTACGTACTCTTCACCTCACATACATAGCACCCATATATCAAAACAGTACCAATCCTACGGGGAGTTCCCCCACACAAGGTTAGGCAAGCCACTTATCTCGAACCAAGCTCAAATCAATCCGAAGCAATGCTCTTTCCACGAAAATCCGACTCCGGATGGCCTAAATCTAGCCAAAATAAATTACATAACATAAATATAACTACAAGGAACTAATATAGCTACTGAAATCAAAGCTAAAGCAAGAAATTAGAAATTCACCCAAAAAGTCTCCCTGGGCCCACGACTCGGAATAGTGTAAAAGTCACCAAATATGAATACACATTCACTTACAAGTTCACTCGTATCAAAATTATCCAAATCCGATGTCTATATCCCCATCTAAACTCAGAAATTCAGTTGAAGGACTTTTCCCCCATTTTCCCAACTTTATCACCCACTTTCCTTAATTAAATGAAGAAAAACCCAATAGACAAATGAAATACAACAAAAATCGAGTTAGGAATCATTACCCTAAAGCTCCCTTTGAAAATCTCTTGAAGAATTGCCAATTTCCGAGCTCCCAAGTCCAAAATTGAAGAATGAGCCCAAACCCTCGATTTGGCCCTTTTTCTGCCAGTAAAACCGCACCTGTGGTCTATAACCCGCTTCTGCGGTCCTGCACCTGTGGAAGAACCATCGCAGGTGCAAAAACAACTTAAATGGGATGGGATCGCATCTGCGAGCACTAGGCCGCACCTGCGAGCCCGCTCCTGTGGTTCCGAACTGCTTCTGGGGACCCCTTAACGCACCTGCGTCCCTAGTTGGACAAGGTAAAATTCCACATCTGCGACTCCATAGCCGCTTTTGTGGCTCCGCACCTGCGGCCCAAAGTGCGCAGGTGCGATTACACCATATGCAACAACTTTAGCAAATCTCCTTAAGTCCTAACTCAATCCGTTAAGCACCCGAAACTCACCCGAGGCCCTGAGGACCTCAACCAAATATACCAACAAATCCTAAAACACTATACGAACTTAGTCGAGCCCTCAAACTACTTCAAACAATGCTAAAATCACGAATCATCCTCCGATTTAAACTTAAAGAACTTGAAATTTCTAAATTCGACAACCGATGCCGAAACCTATCAAACCATGTCCGATTGATCCAAATTTTGCACACAAGTCACATTCAACCTTACGGACCTAATCAAACTTTCAGAATCGAAATCTGATCCCGATATCAAAATTTCCACTGCTGGCCAAAATCTTCAAATCATCAACTTTCACCATTTCAAGCCTAAATGAGCTACAGTTCTCCCCAAAACACAATCCGAACACGTCTCTAAGTGCAAAATCACCTAAAGGAGCTAACGAATCTGAAAGAACTCTATTCCGGAGTCATCTTCACATAGCTCTGACTATGGTCCAAATCTTAAGGCTTAAGCTCCCGTTTTAGGGACTGCGTGTCCCAAAACATTTTAACAACTAAAATGTAACCTCCCGGAAAATCATAATAGTAGAAATAGATACGGGTAAAGCAGTTAATAGGGTATCGGGGATATAACTCTCAAGACGACCGACCGGGTCATCATAAACTAGGAGTTGACTTTGTTGATATTGGGTTCAGATTGTGATTCGAGGAGTTGGTATAGCTCCCTTGCGTCATTTGGGACTTGCATGCAAAATATGAGGCCATTCCGGGTTGGTTTTATATGTTTCAACATTAGTTTTAGAAGTTTGATGTTCATTAGGCTTGAATAGATGTGTATTAGTATTTTTGGTGTTGTTTGATGTGATTTGAGGCTACGAGCGAGTTCGTATTGCATTTTGAGATTGGTTAGTGCGTTTGGGCAGGGGCTAGGGGAACTCGGGTGTGTTTTGGATAGGCTACGGGCCATTTCCACCTATTTTGGATTGCTATTATGATAGCTGGTGTTTTCTTATTCGCGATCGTGAGTGAATTGTTGCGTTAATATGAGGATTTTTAGAGGCACTCTTCTCATTCGCGAAGAAAGAGACACGTTGGCATAGTTGTGGGATGCATCTCTTCATGATCGCGGGAATTTGTACGCGTTCATTAGAAGGGCAGCCTGGGATTGGTCGGCGTAAGCCTTCGCGTTCGCGGTGGGTACTCTGCGTTCACGAACTTTGTATAGCATTCACGTAGGGTTTCTAAGCAGCTGAGTAAATTTGGTCTTCTTGATCGCAATGTATAACACCTGATCAGAATATAAAAGTACTCTACAAAGGGTTATGTTATTTTATCACCTTTTGAGTTAGAGAGCTCAGATTTTGGCAATTTTGGAGGGGATTTTCACGCTTTGGATTGGAGTAATTATTCCTGACTCAGATCTTGTTACATTTCAAGATTCCATCCTTGTTTTTATCATTTAATTAGTGATTTGAATTGGAGAAATTGGGGATTTGTAAAAATATTCTAAAACATAAAATGATGATTGAAGGACGATTTGAGGTTGGAAATTGATGATTTTCTATATGGTTGGACTCGTAGAGAAGTGAGTGCTCGGATTTTGTATATTTTATCGGGTTCTTAGGTACGGGCCTGGGGTTGACTTTTTGTTTTCATTGAATATCAATGTTTTATTATCAGAAATTGTTTCCTATGACTTTTATTTATGATATTGAGTTACTTTGGCTAGATTTGAGCCGTCCGGAGCTTGTTTCATTGATGTTATTATTAAATGGAGAATCTTTCATTATTGAGTTATTTTCCCCATTTTATTTAGTTGTTATTGAGTTTCTTGTACACATCACGGTTGATCTATGGTTAATGTGTTGTGGTGATACTGGTATTGTTGTTTAGAAAAGGTTATGGCTTATGGGCACTTACGGTACGAGTTAATATGTTTAGTTGTTGTGATGTTTTTAGATGTGGGTGTGTCATGTGGATTGATTTTTGCTATGCGGAGTATAAGGGTGGCTACCTACCGTTGTTGATTTTGTAGAGTGATATAGGTGTTTATTGTGATATATTCTTAAGGTGGAGTGATGCGGGTGGCTATTGTGTTATTGCTTGGGCGGAATGGTACGAATGTCTATTGTGTTATTGTCTGGGCGGAGTGATACCGATGGCTATTGTGTTAAATATCTTGGTGGAGTGATATGGGTGGCTATTATGATGTTGTCAATATGGAGAGATATGGATGGCTATGTCAGGGAATATATGTGATGACCTAGGGGCACAATGTTGTCGATATTCGTGCGATGGTGTGATTTTCCCTTGTGTATGGAATGCTCCTTATGTGACTTGTTGTGTTGTTTCCATTGAGCTACTTGATGTCATTGATATTACTTGTTGCCTAGGACTGTAATAGTACACTCGCACAAGCATACGCCATATGTTGTTTACACCAGTTCAAGGGTATGAAACTTGACATTCATTGATCATACACATCTATTCTTGTATTATCTGCTTCCATTGTGATATTGAGCTTGTGAACACGCGAGACAGATTGTGATATTGAGTTTGTGACCACGCCGGGCGGATTGCATTAGTGAGGCTATGACCATCATGAGTGGATTGATATATTTGCACGTGAGATCTTCGTGTGGTTGTGATTAATTATGTGGGCACGAGGTTCCATGAGGATATGATTTGTTATTTGGGACTCTTGACTTATAATTAGGAGATTAGGTATCTCGAAGAAATTTTGTTGTGAAACTTGTGTTAGAACGGTTTGATTATTTGGTTGTCATTGGTTTCTTTATTTAGTATCACTAGTACTTTAACGGTGTTCCGATTACTTTACTATTTTATCATATATTATTCCTTGTCACCATTAATTGATCCTTGCTTCCATTATTAGCTTCATACTGATATACTACACAGGTTATTATGTATAGTAGGTGTCTTGACTTGTACATCGTCACTACTCCACTGAGGTTAGTCTTGATACTTACTGGGTACCGACTTAGTCTACTCATACTACACTCCAGCACATTTTTGTGCAAATCCAGATATTGGAGATAACTGAATTATGATGGGTTAGCTTTTTGATCGCAAGGATAAAAGCAAAGCTGCTTGGTCCTAACAGTCCCTTGGAGTCATTTTCCTTTTGATTGTACAGTTAATTCGTTATCCAAACAATATTGTAAATTCTTTGAGATATTTTTATGTATTTATCTAGAGTTCGTGACTCTCTATTACCTATTCCTGGAAGGATTGTTGTGATTATCATCGAGTAGGTTTGTATCACCTTTATTTTGATACTTTATATTAAACTTTATTTTAAAATACCATGTTTATCTAGTTTAACTATTTTAAGTAATCGGCTTACCTAGTCTTATAGACTAGGTGCCATCACGATTCTTAAGGCATGATTTTGGGTCGTGACAAGTTGGTATCTGAGCTCTAGGTTCATAGGTTCTACGAGTCACAAGAAAGTTTAGTAGAGTCTTGCAGATCGGTATGGAGATGTTTGTACTTATCTTCGAGAGGCTACATAACTACTTGGAAAATTCCACTTCTTTCATTCCTATCATGTGGATTCATTGATTTCAGAGGTTGAGCCTTTTTGTTTCCATTCTCTAATAGATAGTGAAGACACGCACTATAGGATTAGCTGAGCAGACACCCACGCCCCTTCTAGAGCCGCGAGAGACCGGGCCCAAGGTAGAGGCTGAGAAGGGGCCCGTACCGTAGCTAAAGCACATGTAAAAGCAGCAGTTGAGGAGCCACCAGTAGATCCGTTTGGGGGACAGGCACCACAGGCACCTGTTGCTACCTCCAGACTTTAGGAGACTTTGGCGCAGTTCCCTAACATGTTTGGCATATTGTCTTAGGCTGGATTGATCATAGTTGCACCAACTACTTCAATGATTGGGGAGGAGCTCAAACTCCCGTTTCCCGTACTCTAGAGCTGCTAGCTCATGATGGTCAAGTTTTCGGTGTTATGCCTATTCATCCCGTTACCGCGGTTCAGCCTAGGGTCAGGCCAGAGGCATAGAGGATCAGTTGAGACTAAAGAGGTTCAAGAAGTATGATCCTCCTACTTTTAGTGGCACATCTACCAAGGATGCGCATGATTTTCTAGGGAAGTGTCACAATATTCTCCGCACCATGGGTATTGTGGAGGTGAGCGGAGTTGCCTTTACTATATTTCAATTATTGGGGCATCATATAAATTGTGGCAGGCCTACAAGTGAATAGGCCAGCAGATGTAGAGCCATTCACTTGGACTCAGTTATTAGAGATGTTTTTGAGGTAAATTGTTCGCCAGACTCTTCAGGATGCGTGGCGCATAGAGTTTGAGAAGTCGTGGCGCACTATAACAGTGTCAGAGTATGCCATTTGGTTCAGTGAGTTATCCCGTCATGCACCTACTTTGGTTCCTACCAATAGAGCACATGTCCTAGATTTATCGAGGGGCTTAATTATGCTCTTAGATTAAGCATGGCTCGGGAGTTGGAGATTAATACTCCATTCCAGTAGGTTGTAGAGATTGGCAGGAGGTTAGAGCATGTTCGGGTTGAGGAGAGGGAAGATAAGGAGGCTAAGAGGTCTCGAGGTTCTGGAGGATTCAGTAGATTCTGCTCTTCAGCTATGACCCATCATGGCAGAGGCTGAGTCAACAGCCAGTCCAGTCAGCACTTCAGAATACGTGTGGTCAACTAGTTCGAGAACTCAAGGTACTCGTATGGGGCAGTCTTCTTTTAGTGTACCACCTACATGGGGTTCCTACAACGATTATCCTAGTCATCCAGCACAGACTCAGTACAAGCAGCCCCATCCGCAGAGGTCTTGTTATGGGTGTGGCGATACTAGGCATATCATGAGGGATTGTCCTTGACTAGGGAAGTGTGAATTTTATCAGGGCACTCAGGCTATGTGCTCCACTCTAGTTGCTACTCTACCTGCATAGCCATCTATAAGAGGAGGACAGGCGGGTAAAGAGCCCCTAGGAGGGGAGGACCATCCCATTGATATGCTTTGCATGGTAGAGCCGAGGCCGCTATACCAGATGATGTCATTACATGTATAGTTTTGGTTTGTCATAGAGGAGCATAAATTTTATTTTGATATGGTCCTATTTATTGGAGTGATCCCTCCTATTTTGGTTTATATATGGATGTATTTTGTGATTCTTTTACCCTGCTTATGTGTTTACCCTTGTTGAGAGATTCTATAGTGGTAGCCCATGTATATCATTTTGATTTGTTCACTATTGAGAGTTACGAGACTAGGATGCACTTTATGTTACCTAATACGGTAGGTTTTGATGTGATTTCTAGATGGTTTTTCTACGACTTGTGATTTGGGTGCTCTACTGGTATGGGAAGTTCGTTATGTGTTGTGATTTTGTTATGAGGAATTGACTAACTGTAGGGTTTTCTGTTGGTGTGATGTCTATTCTACTTGTGATCTAGAGCTAAGGATTGGATCTTCGTGTTTTCATGTGGATTGATATGTTTGGAATAGGCTACGTGCTGCGGTGGAGTCATATTAGTATGGGATCGTTGTGATTAGTTCATATGTCTTGTTTCTCCCTTGTGGAATGTATTTGTAGCATGATATCGATGAGGAGTTGTGCATGTTGGACTTGTTTGGCAGTTCTCTCATATGTTTCTCTTTTCATATTCAGTTATATTCGAGTCGTGCTTGTTGGGTTTAGATTGCGAGGTATGTGCCGATGTGGTATTTGATGTGGCTTGTTGGTCGGATGATTAGTTATGAGTTTCACATGTTCATTGCATCTTTTTCAGTGTTGTGAAGGTTTGGAATACTGTCCTAGTTGATATGAGGTTATTTACCGGTACCGAGTTTGGTAATGGATAGTTATTGTAGTCAGAGTTATTATTGTGGGCATATGGATGATGTGTTACGTCATGTGGTTATAACTTGTGGGGGTATGCATGAGCTATTTCAACTGGTTGAGGTTGATACAACATGTTTATGTGGGAATTGGGTCTTTGGGGAATGATATGATGTTGAAATTTAGTTCTAAGCCTTAACGGTAAGGGTGGAAGGAATAATCTTCAGTCGAGATGGTGTTGTCGGGCTTATGTGGATTAGTGGGACGTGTGATCACCAGTGAGTATGTGTAGGGTGAGTTTGTTTAGTGATATGATAACTTCGGAACGGTTCATGGCATGTTCGAGGACGAATGTTTGTTTAAGAGGGGGATAATGTATAGATCCGAACGGTCATTTTGAGATTCAGCATTCTGTTCGGTGGTTTAAGGCCTCTAGTAGCTTCATATTGTGTGTTATGACATGCATGTATGGTCGGTTTCGATTTTCGTGCGTTACACAATTGATATAGAATAGTGATTCTCATTTTAGAAGCCTAAACGGTAAGAGTTGATTAGAGTTTGGCTTTTGTGTAGACGACTCTAGAACGGTGTTTTGATGTTTCCAGTTGCTTCGTATGGTGATTTTGGACTTAGGCATGTCCTAATTTGGAGGTCCGTAGCTTAATTTGATGCATTTTGGTGAAAGTTTTAAAGTTGAAGGGTTGGATGGTTGGGAGATTCGATCAGGAGTTGACTTTGTTTATATCGGGTTCAGATTGTGATTTGGCGTGTTGGTATAGCTCCGTTTTGTCATTTGGGACTTGCATGAAAATTTTGAGGCCATTCTGGGTTGGTTTGATATGTTTCGGCATTAGTTTTAGAAGTTGGAAGTTCATTAGGCTTGAATAGATGTGCAGTTTGTATTTTTGGTATTGTTTGATGTGATTTGAGGCTACGAGCGAGTTCGTATTGTGCTTTGGGATTGGTTGGTGTGTTTGGACGGGGACAAGAGGAACTCGGGTATGTTTCTGATGGGCTAGGGTCCATTTCTTCCTATTTTCGATTGTTATTATGATATCTAGTGTTTTCTTATCGCTAGTGAATTGTCACGTTCGTGTAAGGCTTTTGCGAGGAATGACTATTTTCTCTTGGCATTCACGAAGAAAGAGATGCCTTGGCACGGTTGTGGGATGCATCTCTTCACGATCGTGGGAATTTGTACACGTTCTCATAGAAGGGTAGCCTGGGGTTGGTCAGCGTAAGCCTTCGCGTTCGCGGTTGGTACTTTGCGATCACGACCTCTGTATCGCGTTCTCGTAGGGTTTCTAAGAAGCTGAGTAAATTTGTTCTTTCCGATCGTGATGGTTCTTCCGCGATCGCGATGTATAAATATCCTGGGCAGAATATAAACGTATTCTATAAAAGGGTTATGTTATTTTATAACTTTTTGAGTTATAGAGCTCAGATTTGCGCAATTTTAGAGGGGAGTTTTCACGCTTTGGATTGGAGTAATTATTCTTGACCCTGATTTGGTTATATTTCATGATTCAATCCTTGTTTTTATCATTTAATTAGTGATTTGAATTGGAGAATTGGGAATTTTTTTAAAAACTTTATAAAAACATAAAATGAATATTTGAAGGCCGATTGAGGTTGGAAATGGATGATTTTTGTATGATTGGACTCGTAACGGAATGGGTGTTCGGATTTTGTATATTTTATCGGGTTCTGAGGTGTGGGCCTAGGGTTTACTTTTTTGGTTGACTTTTTGTTTTCATTAAATATCAAACTTTTATTATTGGGAATTGTTTCTTATGGCCTTTATTTGTGATAGTAAGTTATTTTGGCTACATTCGAGCCGTCCGGAGCTTCTCTCACACAGGAAAGTCTTTTTAGAGTATTGATTTAGCTTCTTTGAGGTAAGTATCTTGCCCAACTTTGTGGGGGGAAACTACCCCTTAGGAATTGGGTTAATTGCGTTATTTGAATTATGTGAAAGACGTGTACATGAGGTGTCGAGTGTGTACTCGAGCTTATATTTGGTTTGTAGCCGGTTAGACTCCTAAGGTTATTTCATGCATTAATTAAAATTGCCATATCATGTTATATCCTCCAAGTTATGTTCACTCTTACATGCTTTATTTTAAGTTGTTAGCACATGCTTTATCTTTTATTTGTCAAGTTTACTCTTGTATGCTTATTTGAAGTTGTTACATCTTTTATTGTCATGTTACCTCTTTTATTGTTGAATGATTCTTATTTGAAGTTGATATTACATGATATCCCTTCATTGTCAAGTTTTCCTCATGCATTTAGACATTGTTCCTATTTCATGCCATATCTTTTATTGTTACTTATGTCATACACTAGAATTTGAAATTTCCATTTCATGGAAATATCTTCTTTATTGAGTTTATTCTTAAGTAATTAATTGAAGTTGAAGTTTTTGAGAGCCATTAACCTGTTCTAGTTGAAGTTATTGTTAAATAGAGAGTCTTTCATTGTTGAGTTATTCTTGTACACATCACGGTTGAGCCATGGGCTATGTTTTGTGGTGATATTGGTATTGCTGTTGAGAAAAGGTTGTGGCCTACGGGAACCTGCAGTACGAGTTAATATGTTGTGTTGTTGTGAGGTTTGCATATGTGGGTGTGTTTTGTGGATTGATTGTTGCTATGTGGAGTATAGGGGTGGCATCTCACTGTTGTTAATTGTGCAGAGTGATGCATGGGGCTATTCTGATATATTCTCAAGGTGATGTTATACGGGTGGCTACTGTGTTATTGCATATGCGGAGTGATATGGATGGATATTGTTTTATTGTCTGGGCATAGTGATACCGGTTTCTATTGTGTTAAATGTTTGGGAGAAGCGATACGAGTGGATATTATGATGTTGTCAATATGGAGAGATAATGGAGGCTATGTCACGGATGATATATGACGGCCTAGGGACATAATGTTGACAATATTCGTGCAATGGTGTGATTTTCCTTGTGTATGTCATGCACATTATGTGACTTGTTGCGTGTTTCCATTGAACTACTCGATATATTTGATATTATTTGTTGCCTTGGACTGTAAAAGTACACTTGCATCAGCATATACTGTAGCAAGCTGTTTATACCAATTCAGGGGTTTGAAACTTGACATTTATTGATCATACACATGTATTCTTGTATTATATGCTTCCATTTTGATATTGAGATTGTGACCACGTTGGGCAGATTGTAATATTGAGCCTGTGACCACGGCAGGCGGATTGTGATACAAAGCCTGTGATCACGCATGGCGAATTATGTTACTGAGCCTGTGACCATGTTAAGCGGATTCAGACATTGGCACATAAGATGTCCGTGTGGTTGTGATTAATAATGTGGGCACGAGGTTCCATGAGGATATGATTTGTGATTTGGTACTTCTAATTTATGATTAGGAGATGAGGTATCTCAGAGAAATTTTTGTTGTGAAACTTGTGTTAGAACGGTTTGATTATTTGGTTGTCATTGATTTCCTAATTTGGACTCATTGTTACTTTAACGGTGTTCCGATTACTTTATTTGTTTTATCATATGTTATTCCTTGTCGCTATTTACTGATCCTTGCTTTCATTATTAGCTTCATACTGATATACTGCTCAAGTTATTATGTCTAGTAGGTTTCTTGACCTGTACCTCATCACTATTCTATCAAGGTTAGTCTTGATACTTACTGGGTACCCTTGTGTACTCATACTACACTTTTGCACGTTTTTGTGCAAATTTGGTATTGGAGATAACGGACTCAGGAAGGGCTAGCTTCTTGATCGCGAGAATTCAAGATAGAGTTGTTTGGTTGTCGCAGTCCCTTGGAGTCCTTTTTCTTTTGATTGTACTGTTAATTCATTATCCAAATAGTATTGTATTTTTTTGACATATTTCTATGTATTCATCTAGAGTTCGTGTCTTTGTATTACCTAGTCCTGGGAGGATTGTTGTGATTATTCCTGTGTAGGCTTGTATCACCTTTATTTATGTATTTTATACTAAACTCTGCTTTAAAATATCATGTTTATCTGGTTTAACCGTTGTAATTAATCGGCTTACCTAGTCTTAGAGACTAGGTTCCCCAAACAGTCGCTGCACATGATAGGAGATGATATGCCCCAAAGAGCGCTTGAATAATAATATATTATATTTATTGCATAGCCCCAACGAGTGGGTTAACTTTTACGAAACTTACATGCACTTTGATGGCTTGATTGCGGTGTTTAGGTTGAAATTATTTATTCATATCTCTTATGTCATGTCTTTGATTTACCTACATTATCCGCCTTACATATTCAATGCATCTTTCATAGTGACGCCCCTTTTTTTTGGGCAACGTCTTCATGCCCACAGGGTGCTCGTTTCAACTGTTGGTTATCGCACTCCACTTCTCAAGAGTAACTATACAGAAGTCGATTGGTACTGAAATATATGTTTTAGTCATTTTGGGTACGATAGGGCCCTGTCCCGACCATGTTATGTAATATGGCACTCTTAGAGGCTTGCAGACTAGTGCCCAGCGTGTATATAAATGTTGGTTAATACTTTATTGGAAACATTCATGTATTTATATAAAATGTTGAAAGTTTCTTCCTTAATCAGTTGTGAGAATTTTTAAAAAAAAAATCTTGGTATTATGGTTGGAGGCCGTGTTGGCCCATATTTCAGGTTGAAAGGTCTAAGTATGGACGTTGGTTCGCATGGGCCTTCTGGCATTTTGTGCCAGTCACACCTCCCGAGGTTGGGGTGTGACAAACTTGGTATCAGAGTAGGTTTGTCTTAAGGAGTTTTCAAGCCGTATCTAGTATAGTTTTGTTTACGGGTATGTTGTGCACCATACTTATAAACATGAGGCTACATAATATTTAGGATGTATACCTTTCTTTTTTATCTAGAACGTGCGATAGAGCTGAGTCATAAGTGTCCACTTCTAATCCTTATCTTGTTTAAATTCATAGTGATGCCTACTACGAGACTCTAGGCGGTTATTCAGAGATTAGATGAAAAGGAATGTGAGGGTACCAGTCGGGTTCCACCTGTCCATATGGATGAACGTGAACCACATGATGAGGATGATACTCAGATTTCGGGGATAGTACCGCTACCCCTGGAATGAAATACAGAAGCTAACGTACCCCAAATTCATCTCCCAGTTTCTCCTGACCAGGATTTAGATATAAAAACTGTTGTGCATTGTTGACTCGGTTAGTAGCTTCTTAGGCCCAGCGTTATGCCCCTGGTACATCAGAAGATTGGTCAGCACAAGGGTTCGATATTTTGTTAACCTAGACCCCCCAGTATTCATAGGAGGAGATCCAAATGAAGATCTGCAGAGCTTTTTTGATTAGATGCAGCGGATTTTACGAGCTATGCATGCCATTGTTACTGAATTTGTAGAGTTTGCTTCTTATAGATTGCAGGATGTTATTGTGACTTGGTATGAAACTTGGGAATAGTCTAGGGGACCTATTGCCCAACCAACAGGATTGAGGGAGTTTTCCGAGATATTTATGCAACACTATTTGCCTGTTGAGCTCCATCGAGCAAAGCAAGATAAACTGTTACGGTTTGAGTAAGGTAATATGAGTGTTCGAGAGTGTAGTATGGAATTTAACTCCTTGGCCAGGTATGCTCCTACGGTTGTGGCTCAAATGAGTGGCCGAGTACATCAATTATGGGTGGTCTGGGACAACATTTGATTGATAAATGTACCATTTCTATGAATCCGAGCATGGACATTGCTTATATTCAAGCCTATGCGCAGAACTTGGAGGATCATATGAGGCAACAACGAGCCGCTCAAGAGAATGATTGAAGACAACATAAGAGAACCCGATCCATAAGTGATATGAGAGAGTTTTTATGTGGGCTTAGGCCTCCATTTTCTAGGCATCTATCTTATTTGGCGGCCAGTACATCATCATAGTCCTAGAGCCAGCACCATGATCGGACCACTTATTCCAGTCAAAGTCAGAACTCCCGGACATGGCTCACAGTATAGTGGAGATTCTTGCTATATCATACCTCTGGTTCTATATTGTGGCCAATGTGGTAAGACCCATTTTGCGTAATGTAGTTAAGTTTTGGACTTATGTTATTCGTATGGGCAACCTAACCACATTATGCATTTTTCCCTAGTGAGAGATGGGAGCAGTATGATGCAGCCAACAGTTTCTATAGTAGCTTTTTCTTCATCAGTACACTCTCATGGTTAGGGCCCACAACTATCAGTTGGAAGAGGTTGAGGTAGAGGTGGCGCATATAGCTCAAGTGGACAACAGAATCGCATATATGCATTGTCATGTCGACAGGACCTAGAGTCATCATAAAATGTGGTTACAAGTATGTTATCGGTATTCTCCTTTTCATGTGTATGCCCTGTTAGATCAAGGTTCTACCTTGTTGTACATTGTTCCATTGGTTGCTGGTAAACGTGGTAAGGAACCTGAGTTATTACATCAGACATTTGAAGTGTCTATGCCCATAAGTGAGTTCGTGATAGTTAAACAAAATATCGAGGGTGATGTTGATTTATGATAGTCACACCCTAGCTGATTTGAATGACTAGAGATGGTAGAATTTGATGTCATTATGTGAATGGATTGGCTAGCTTCTTGTTACGCTACTGTAGATTGTTGGACGGAAGTCGTTCGCTTTAATTTTCGAGGAGATCCCATCATTGAATGGAAGGGTGATGTTGTAGCAGCTAAGAGAAAGTTTATTTCTTACCTTAAGACTCAAAAGATGATCTCAAAAGGACGCACCTATCATTTAATGAGAGTGCAGGATGCGGAGGCAAGGCCTCCAGCCCTTCGGTTGGTCCCCGTTTGGAATAAATTTACCGATGTATTTCCCGATGAGCTCCCGGGTATCCCTTCCGTGAGGAAGGTGGAGTTTACTATCGAGGTGCTTGCCGATATATAACTGATATCTATTCCTCTGTACAGGATGTCCACTGCTGAGTTGAAGGAGTTGAAAGGCCAATTGAAAAATCTTCTAGATAAGGGCTTCTTCCGACTAAGTACTTCTTCGTGGGGTGCCCCAGTATTATTTGTTGGAAATAAAAACTGTTCGCCGAGGATGTGCATTGATTACTGACAACCGAACAAGGTAACCATTAAGAACAAATATTTGCTTCCAAGGAATGACAACATGTTTGACCAACTTCAAGGCGCTAGGTATTTTTCGAAGATCGATCTCAGATTTGGATATCATAAATTATGAGTCAAAGAAGAAGATGTTCCAAAGAAACCTTTTCAGACCTGATATTGCCCTTACGAGTTTCTCGTTAGTCCTTTTTCCTAACCAATGCACCAGCGGCTTTTATGGATCTGTTGAATCGGGTGTTCAAGGCATTCTTGGATATCTTTGTGATTGTATTTATAGATGATATTTTGGTGTATTCTCAATCCAAAGCTGAGAATGTCACGACCCAAAATCCCTAAGGTCGTGATTGCATCGGACACCATTGTCAGGCAAGCCAATCATTAATTAATTGAAATAAATTTCGGGTTTTAACATTTATGAAAAATATTTTCTTTCACTTTATTACATATTAACCAAATAAAAATCTTTTAAGTAAAACAATGGTTTAAATATTACAATTTAGTAAACATATCATAACACATCCCAGAACCCGGTGTCACAAGTACATGAGCAATTTCTAAGAATTTATACAATCATTACAAGCCTGTCCGAAGTACAAATTGGACGAGGAAATTTAAAATAATGTAATAAATACAGTACGAGAGAGACTCTGTCAGCTGCGGATCGCCTCCGGATGATGCAGCTCGCCTAAGTCTCCGAATCCTCCACATTGCTATGAAAGTACCTGTGCAATAAAATGCACAGCAAGTGTAGCATGAGTACAACAACAACGTGTACTCAGTAAGTCGCCCGCCTAACCTCAGAAAGGTAGTGACGAGAGGTCGAATTAGACACTCACTAAGGGCCAACAATTTAATTAACAGTATAAGATGAACACAATATGCATGTAAAAGTAGTAAAGCAACAATATATATAAGGCACCGAAATCCAAATAAATACTGGAAAAAAACAAAACAGATACCACTTCCTCATTATTTTCCAAAATATCTTAGATAAACAATTTCCTCTTTGTTTTCCCCCAAATACCATAAATCCACAATTTCTTCTTTAATTTTCCCCAAATATCTTATCATTTCAAAAATCATAAAACAAACATTTAACAATTTAACATGCGCATACGGGATAAGGACAACCGGCCTGAGCCATAGTAATAAACATCTCTGTGCCAAGGGTCGAACGACCCGAACTATAATATTTCTTTCGATCTCGCCGTGGCGTACAACCCGCTCCTATGAGAGTGGGGGAAATAACACTCCGCTTGCGGAATGTAAATTGCGAAGCGATCACATGCAGTCATGCACAATCAACAGTCCACCCGGAATACGTCGGGAAAACAAGTAACCAAATAAATGACAGGTTTCTCTTTTAAAAACCACAAAATAGTATTTAAATCCCTTTTTCGAAATTCACTTTCCAAGTCTTTTTATAATGTTTAATAACATAAACTTATCCGGAAACACAGTTGCCCGCGAAGGAAATCCATTCTCTTTTTAGATGCTTAAGAAAATAAACTCTAATCTTGGTTAGTCATTCAATTACAATTTCAATTATATTAGCTGTTTAATATTACAGACAAGATCACAGGTACAACAGGTAAGGCATGCTAGTGGGTCCTAGGCTACCCGGACATGGCATAATAGTAGCTACGCACGGAGTCCCGTCACCTCGTGCGTACGTATCCCCCGCAGATAGTAACACATATTTAATTAGTTCACCTAGGGGGACAATTCCCCCTCACAAAGTTAGAAAGGAGACTTACCTCGCTCCGAAATCCCATATCGGCCTCCAAGCCCTTCCGATGACTCCAAACGAACGCACAACGCCCCAAAACTATCCAAACAAAAATAACCCAATGAAAATATACTCTAATATTTGCAACAATTCCAAATTATACAATTTCCCAACCCCGATTCGTGAAATGACCAAAATGCCCTCGGGCTCACGTGCCCGGAATCTGAAATTTCTCGAAGATATATTCTACCCATAGCCTTACTAACTCAAATATACAATTTACTCAAATATTCATGCTCAATTCGTGGCTAAAAATCAAATTTCCATTTTCTAGGTTTCTTCAATATTTCCCAAATTCCTACCAATTTTCATGCCTAATCCATGCATATAATCTTGTATTTAACTTAGAAGAACGAAGGAGTTACTTACCTTGACTTTGCATGAAGAAATTCTCTCTTGAAGATCTCCTAAAATCTCCTAAGCCATAGAAGAAATGAAGGAAATAAACCAAGAATCCTTGTTTTAAAATATTCTGCCCAGGCTGATTTTCGCACCTACGGTTCAGCTCTCGCACCTGTGCTTCCACAGGTGCGCCTAAGAGACCGCACCTGCGGCTTCCTTCTCCTCCAGCCGGATCCGCACCTGCGACCCATAGCCGCATCTGTGCCGTCGTAGGTGCAGAAATTCCATCGCACCTGTGATCCCAGCTAAGCCCGCCCACTCTCGCACCTGCGGCGCCAAAGCCGCACATGCGGCCAAATCCTCGCAGGTGCGAATCACACCAGATGACAACAATTCTAGCCTTCTTCAAACTCTTAACTTGATCCGTTAACCACCCGGAATCCACCCGAGGCCCCCGGGACCCCGTCCAATTATAACAACCTGTTCCAAAATATAATGCGGACTTGCTTGAGGCCTCAAATCACATCAAACAACATTGAAACCATGAATCACACTCACATCCCAACTTTATGAATTTAGAATTTTCCAACTCCTGTATCCGATGCCGAAACCTATCAAATCACGTCCGATTGACCTCAAAATTTGCGAACAAGTCATATTCAACATTACAGACCTGCTCCAACTTTCGGAATCGCATTCTGACCTTGATATCAAAACTTTCACTTCCGGTCGGATTTCTCTAAAACCTTCAAATTTCTATCTTTAGCCAAATGACTTCAAAATGACCTACGGACATGCAAATTCACTTCCGATCACGCTCCCAACTCAAGAATCACCATACGAAGCTATTCCCAGACTCGGAATCCTAAACGGATATCAATAAATCTGAAATGCACTTCAAGCCCAAATTTATGAAATTCTTCTAAATGCTAACTTCCACAATATGCACCAAAACGCTCTCGGGTTATCCAAACCCCGATCCGAACATACGCCCAAGTCCGAAATCATCATACAAACCTGCAGGAACCTTCAAATCCTGATTCGGAGGTCGTTTAATCAAAATTCCAATTTTAGTTGATTCTTCTAACTTAAGGCTTCTGAAATGAGAATTTTCTTTCCAAACCAACTCTAAACTTCCCGAAATTCAATTCCGACCACGCCCACAGGTCATAATACCTGAAATGGAGCTGCCCACGACTTCAAACCGTTGAACGACGCGTAAGATCTCAAAACGACCGATCGAGTCGTTACATTCTCCCCCACTTAAACCGACGTTCGTCCTCGAACGTGCTAAGCGCTGCTCTAGAGTTACCTGAAATCACTATTTAACATTTCGAGCACCTACCCGTGCTACCACCACCCAGTTGAGTACATTAGCTTAATCAAATCTGAAGATTCTTCTTTTATCCACATAATAAGCTCAGAACCTCATTCCAACACTTGAAATTTTCTGCCAGGCCTACTTCCAACATATAAACACCGTATCAACTACCACATGATATATCAAAACATGACTGCATACTTTTTCTGAATCAGCACCATGCACCACATAACTCATCATCTGACCACAATGACACTCCCTAAACCTTAATAACCAAAATTTCACGAATCTGGTGCTCCCGATGCACCTCATAATAAATATACATACATCCTGCTATAATGCTGACAATACCACCACAACGGAGGAAGTGTGCAGAAATTCATACCCAACTGCTGAGCTAACAAATCCTTGAATACCTCATCTTGACTAGAATCATCACTTCATTATGAAGCTGAATAATGGTAATTGTTCTTTAATATACACTTCACATAACCTTATCGCACTGATCCCTGATCCTAAAATCTCGTCTCACCCAGTATGAACTTCTTAGACAACAAATCACCCCAAACATGACCAACAACCTCACATGAAACCACATCGCGCCAATATACTATAACTCAAACATGATAATAAGAAACGACTCAGGAAGGAACTATTCAACTCACGCAACTAATATGAATTCTTATCAGAAAATATGAAGCAAAACACAAGAAAATAAATATAGGAATCTTACTCAACATCACACTATTGCAGCATGCAACCCGATCCAAATAACATACCCGTGGCGTCGTGCCACCCGATCCACACATAAAATTTACATAAGAAGATACATATATACGGAGCTGATCTGCTCACTATTACAAATTACTGAATATCGATCACAAGCACGCTACGTGCATAATGCCATCTTGAGGAGACTGATAAAACTGCATGCTACAAAACTCAAGCACAACTGAGGTGCGATATATATATATATATATATATATATATATATATATATATATATATATATATATATATATATACACTCTGGATCTCAAGAGCTATCCTGCTCACATAACATCCCCACTACGCGGGACCTCAACATATAGGAAATTATTGCCGTTTCATTACTCACACGACACAGTCATAATAACACATGAATTTGACGAAGACGGAGCAACATCTGCTGTTCTAATACCTTTCCTTGAAAAAGCGTTGTACTGAAATGAACATGCCTGGCTCATACGGAGCCCATACTCATATTTAAATCCATCCACAAATATCGAGTCACCTTGCTCGCTCCAAACTAAGATGATAGCTTTTACCTGGGTCCACATTAACCCACTTCCTCTCATAATATGCAAGAACAACCATCATAGCCGGGAAAAACATCACACAATCCACAACCAAATGAACTGAACGCCTCTCAGGCATAACTTCTCAAATAATCAACATTGCACTTCATTATACTCAGTCCAAATCTTCAATCCATCAAGTGACTACATGTCACACTTAACAATATTTTCGCGGTCATACCTCCACGACCTTCCACACAAGGCAATAAGTCTGACCATCCACCACTGGCCATACTACGATGTACGACAAATTAAGAACCCATAACCAGGGTACAAAGCCTCTTCCACCGAATATCAATCTCAGGTGACACTGAAGATAACACCAGCTTGCACTGAACTTTCAAATCGCTTTGTCTTGCTCTTCTGAGCTCATGACATCCTTATTAACACCGAACCGCAATCTCGATTCTTATTCCCAGTTACGTACTGCTTACCGCACCTAACCTGCCATTATGAGGTAGCGCAAGAATTCCATCATAACTTCAGAACTACCAATAGGGTGAACACTTCATCATATAGAAACCTTTTACTTAACTCAATTCAAGAGTACCATCTCAACACACGAGTGAATTCCCAAAATCACTCAACATGCAAATCCTTAAGTAGTAGTTTATACCACCATAACCCTTCCGGGATCCTCCTACACCTGACAGGCTATAATACTTGAATGCTCCCACATGCAATCCATTATGACGGATGACAAGCCTCGCACACACTGGTACAAACCACCTGCATAACTTAATCACATCAAAGGAACCGATCACTGCCGTAAATGTGCCATTTCAATCATGGCTAATCAATCTATTTACTTTTAATCATCTTCAATTGCCTCAGGAATAATAGCAACTTCCTTCAACTCATAGCAAACTCAACCCTTACCCATCCCGAGTGGCCTTGATTCACGAGACTATGCTGCCTAAATCCCGCAACCCGTCTCATACCCTCCTGAAAGTCTTTCTATAATTCAGAGTTTATTTCTCTCACTCCTCCAATACTATCCTGCATGCTGAAACATATCATAGAATATTCCAACCATCTTCCTTCTTCTCAGAAGTTACTCACAAAAGCTCGATTCTCGATCATACTACTACTTGAAACCCTTAAACGCCGCATTCTTGACTTTTGAACTCACTAGGACCGCTATTGAGAGTCACCCCCTCTGACTGGACCCAAATACAATCAACTCCAAGGCTCTTCTAGCACATGAACACCCCTTTCAAGGAACCACGCGACCAATTCACTACCTGACAACTCATCTATGGCTTAAGCATAAATTATGAATCTTCCAAAGCCTAACCCTGGTCTGACAGGGCACTCTTTTGCACACATTCATCAAATCCCACGCACAATCACCATCTTACTTCTTTCCCTTAGCGGTAATAACTTTCCAACACGCCGACAATACGCAACCCTATGATAACACAACCCTGAAACCCAACCGCAGATGGTGGGACTCCCCCACTTAGATCGAAGCTACTCCTTGCACCACTCTAGACCCTGTCGAGATCCCTTCTCCTTTGATAACACAATCTTGCTCAACCAATCCGTCCAATTCTTACGAATTCCCTTGCTAGCACTCCCTAAATACTCAAATTCTCTAACATCATTCACACATTCTGCCTCATACCGAATAGAAACTAGAACCCCTCACAGAGACCTGCCAACCATGCCACCGCTAACCTATTCACAGGAGATAACCCACCTGTGGAAATCAACCGCGAACACCTTTCAACGACGTTGAAATGCACGGTCTCTGCGACTTCAATACCCCATCCTACGCCTTGCTTCACTTACCAACTTTACTAGTCCGTCCGCTCCTCACGGACATCCATTAAATGCGCGATAATATCTTCAAATTCCAAGATAAGCTGTCGCTCCCCCATTTTACGATTGCTCGACTTCCGCTTCTTACACCTGCCCTTCTAGAAATGGAACTACCGCCTAGACTCACTTCACGACCTTTCTCTGTTTCTCTCAAACCAGCAGATCACCATGACTTCAAGCTTTCTGGAGATCATCTTTCTCTAGCTGCCTTCATTATCTACACTTATCTGGTACTGAACCACCACACCTCGCGGTCTCTGCCACCCATTCTTCAATACTCCTTCTCAATACTCTGACCCCACGTAACCGAAGAAACCATAGCACCTCCAAACTTAACATTTTCCATTTGATCAATGACGAAGACTACACATCACAGGTGCATATCCCACGTCACTTGAAGACACCAAGTCTTACTACTTTATCAACCCCAACCAGACCTTTCATAATCCAAATGCCTCTCCTCTTCCAGAACTAAAATACCGAAATATCAAAATCACACTCTGAGAAGACCTCCTTTCAAACCATTCATCACCCCCAATATACGGGCAAACATTCTATCATCATATCGACTTTGCGCGATAACCAATCGCAAGCATCATCACTACCTGAGCATAGCCTTAAGGCTCCCAAAGCTGAAACAAGTTATTATTCCTCTGCAGGGCCATAACAACAACCCCTCACCAATTACACATGGAAACATCTCGAATTATATCCGTAGCACCATTTCAATTCCTCAAATTTCCTGATTCATAACAAGCGCTTTGTGACGCGTAAGATTGAGTAGGAATGAACATAGGCATAAGCCTCAAAGGAATCAACTCGCACGATGAGGAATTAATAAGGGAAGTACTCCTAACAGCCCTATAGCCTCTCGAAGATAAGTACAGACGTCTCCGTACCGATCAACAAGACTCTGCTAGACTTGCTCATGACTCGTGAGACCTACGGGAACCTAGCGCTCTGATACCATGTTGTCACGACCCAAAATCCCTAAGGTCGTGATGGTGCCGGACACCATTGTCAGGCAAGTCAATCATTAATTAATTGAATTAAATTTCCGGTTTTAAAATTTATGAAAAACATTTTCTTTCACTTTATTACATATTAACCAAATAAAAATCTGTTAGGTAAAACAATGGTTTAAATATTACAATTTAGCAAACATATCCCAACACATCCCAGAACCCGGTGTCACAAGTACATGAGCAATTTCTAAGAATTTATACAATCATTACAAGCCTGTCCGAAGTACAAATTGGACGAGAAAATTTAAAATAATATAATAAATACTGTACGAGAGAGACTCTGTCAGCTGCGGATCGCCTCCGGATGATGCAGCTTGCCTAAGTCTCTGAATCCTCCACATTGTTATGAAAGTATCTGTGCAATAAAATACACAACAAGTGTAGCATGAGTACAAAAATAACGTGCACTCAGTTAGTCGCCTGCTTAACCTCAGAGAAGTAGTGACGAGAGGTCGAATTAGACACTCACTAAGGGCCAACAATTTAATTAACAGTACAAGATGAACACGATAGGCATATAAAGGTAGTAAAGCAACAACATATATAAGGCACCAAATTCCAAATAAATAATGGAAATAAACAAAATAGATACCACTTCCTCATTATTTTCCAAAATATCTTAAATAAATAATTTCCTCTTTGTTTTCCCCCAAATACCATAAATCCACAATTTCTTCTTTATTTTCCCCCTAATATCTTATCACTTTCAAAATCATAAAACAAACATTTGACAATTTAGCATGCGCATACGGGATAAGGACAAATCTGAGCCATAATAATAAACATCTTTGTGCACTGCTGAGGGTCGAACGACCCGTACCATAATATTTCTTTCAATCTTGTTGTGGCGTACGGCTCGCTCCCATGAGAGTGGGAGAAATAAAACTCCACTCGCGGAATGTAAATTGCGAAGCGGTCATATGCAGTCATGCACAATCAACAGTCTACCCCGAATACATCGGGAAAACAAGTAACCAAATAAATGACAGGTTTCTCTTTTAAAAACCACAAAATAGTATTTAAATCCCTTTTCCGTAATTCACTTGCCAAGTCTTTTTATAATGTTTAATAACATAACCTTATCCGGAAGCACAATTGCCCGCGAAGGAAATCAATTCGCTTTATAGATGCTTAAGAAAATAAACTCTAATCTTCTTTAGTCATTCAATTACAATTTCAATTATATTAGCAGTTTAATATTACATACAAGATCACAGGTACAACAGGTAAGGCATGCTAGTGGGTCCTAGGCTACCCGAACATGACATAATAGTAGCTACGCACAGACTCCCGTCACCTTGTGCGTACGTAGCCCTCGCAGATAGTAACACATACTTAATTAGTTCACCTAGGTGGACAATTATCCCTCACAAAGTTAGAAAGGAGACTCACCCCACTCCGAAATCCCATAACCGGCCTCCAAGCCCTTCCGATGACTCCAAACGGACGCACAACGCCCCAAAACTATCCAAACAACGACAATCCAATGAAAATATACTCTAATATTTACAACAATTCCAAATTATTCAATTTCCCAACCCCGCTTCGTGAAATGACCTAAATGCCCTCGGGCCCACGTGCCCGAAATCCGAAATTTCTTGAAGATATATATTCTATCCATAGACTTATTAACTCAAATATACAATTTACTCAAATTTTCATGCTCAATTCGTGGCTAAAAATCAAATTTTCATTTTCTAGGTTTCTTCAATATTTCCTAAATTCCTACCAATTTCCATGCCTAATCCATGCATATAATCTTGTATTTAACTTAGAAGCATGAATGAGTTACTTACTTTGACTTTGCATGAAGAAATTCTCTCTTGAAGGTCTCCTAAAATCTCCTAAGCCATAGAAGAAATGAAGAAAATGAACCAAGAATCCTTGTTTAAAACATTCTACACAGGTTGATTTCGCTCCTGCGGTCCAACCCTTGCACCTGCGCTTCCGCAGGTGCGCCCAAGAGCCTGCACCTTCGGCTTCCTTCTCCTCCAGCCAGATCCGCACCTGCGACCCATAGCCCGCATTTGCGCCTTCGCAGGTGCGGAAATTCCATCGCACCTGCGATCCCAGCCAAGCCTGCCCACTCTCGCACCTACAACGCCAAAGCTGCACCTGCGGCCAAATCCTTGCAGGTGCGGATCACACCAGATGACAGCAATTCCAGCCTTCTTCAAACTCTCAACTTGATCCGTTAATCACCCGGAATCAACCTGAGGCCCCCGGGACCCTGTCCAATTATACCAACCTATTCCAAAACATAATGCGGACTTGCTCGAGGACTCAAATCACATGAAACAACATCGAAACCACGAATCGCACTCAAATCCCAACTTTATGAACTTAGAATTTTCCAACTCCTGCATCCGATGCCGAAACCTATCAAATCACGTCAGATTGACCTCAAAATTTGCAGACAAGTCATATTCAACATTAAGGACCTGATCCAACTTTCGGAATCACATTCCGACCTTGATATCAAAACTTCCACTTCCGGTCGGATTTCTCAAAAACCTTCAAATTTCTATCTTTAGACAAATGACTTCAAAATGACCTACAGACATCCAAATTCACTTCTGATCGTGCTCCCAACTCCAGAATCACCACATGAAGCTATTTGTAGACTCGAAATCTGAAACAGACATCAATAACTCTGAAATGCACTTCAAGTCCAAATTTATGAAATTATTCTAAAATGCTAACTTCCACAATATGCACCGAAACGCTCCCGGGTTATCCAAATCCCGATCCGAACATACGCCCAAGTCTGAAATCATCATACGAACCTGCAAGAACCTTCAAATCCTGATTTAGAGGTCGTTTACTCAAAATTTCAATCTTAGTTGATTATTCCAACTTAAGGCTTCTAAAATGAAAATTTTCTTTCCAAACCAACTCTAAACTTCCCGAAATTCAATTCCGACCACGCCCACAGGTCATAATACCTGAAATGGAGCTGCTCACAACTTCAAACCGCTGAACGATGCACCAGAGCTCAAAATGACCGGTCAGGTCGTTATAGAGAACGCATAGCATTTTCCAACTCTGTATGCTAAATACTCCAAATGCGAGTTCTGGTTGAACTCAGTGGCTTTTCTTGGGCATATAGTATCGAATGAGGTCATTACGATCGAGAATCAAAAGATCGAAGTATTTAAGAATTGGCCAAGGCCCACAATCCTATGGAGGTGCATATTTTCTTGGTTTTAGCTGGTTATTATCGAAGGTTTGTAGAAAGTTTCTCTTTTATTGCCTCTCCATTAACGAAGTTGACAAATAAGGCGGCTAAATTCTAGTGGAATTATACTTATGAAAGGAGTTTACAAGAGGTAAATAGTTCAGGTGACATATTTTGAAAGGAATTATGAAAGGAATTATATCTCTGAGGTGACATATTTTGAGGTGACATATGAAAGGAATTATATCTCTGAGGTGACATATTTTGATCTTGTATATCAACTTCTAATGTGAAGGAAAACGATGCCTTGGTGAAGAGATCTTCCCTAAACAAATTGGTTGAGTTCCGGTATTATCTTCATATAATGTTGCTAGAATCTGCCTTTCTAGACGAATATCACATATTTCCTGGATATATTAAATCTTTAACTCACCCAAATACTTGCTTCATAAATCATTTTAGCATAATCTCGTATGCATTAATATTTGATTATTTTGTAGATCAATATGATATGATAGCATTACAATGCAAATAGATAACTTGTTTGTAAAATGTACTTCAGGTAATGTAAAGTTTCCTGCATTTGCATAACCAACAAAACATTGACATTATTTGTTAGGATAAAACAAATATATATCAATACTTCCCTTTTGCAATGTATTATCAATCTCATTCAAATATCTCCACATGAGAGTAATTAAAACTATATTATGCTAGTACATTAGCATGTGTTCATAGTTTTATCAAGATAAATAAGAAATCACACTAAATATGATGCTCCAGACCAAGAAATATTTATCAGAATCACTCATTCCAAATTAATTCAGTAGATAATCTACCGCTTTTGAAACTCCCCATGAATTCAAGTAATTATGATACATAAGAATTTTGTCAAATCATATCCAAATTATTTATAAACACATAAGAATAAATTGGCTCATTTTTGTATTCTTTCTTTGATAGATTTGTTAAAGCGATTATATCACATGCACCCTGATTGTTTCAATCCGTGAAGTTTTGGAAGCTTTCTTGAATTAATTTTTCGTGAACCATTATATGGTTCATAAAAAACTAAATCCTTTAAGGATTTTTATATAAATTTTGTTGTCTAGCTAATCATATTAATAATGAAAACAATTCACTATACTCATATCAAAATTTTCATGTATTGCCAGACTCTACCTAAAAGTAATTGCATCCACCACAAGAGAACTTCTCCCCTTATAATCAATTCCAGAATATTTGCGATATATCTTGTACCACAAGTCGGTTTTATATCTATCGATTTGATTTTCTTATATAAATTTCACATAAAATACATTTATACCCCCATTGTCTTTATATTTTCAGGTATAGGGACTAGCCGTCCAACTTCACATTTTTCAGGTGAAGTCAATTTTTATTATATTAACAATATCGTCGACGACCATTTTACATCGGTTTCATCATAACTCAATAACGACTTAACTTATCGAAACCTCATTATTTTCAGGAACCTTAGCCTCTTCCACGAGGTGTTATAAAGTGTTGTGCCATGGTGTTCTTATAGAGCACTTTCCTCTTTATATGACCATCTAGACCATTTGCTCCTCTCTTTCTTCACAGAGGTTTATCTTTAAATTCGATTGTTCTATTACGCCTCATGTGTGTTATAGACTCTGTCCAATATAGACTTTATACGATTCGGAGCATTAGCAGCTGAAATACGATGTTTAGCTTTGGGGTCAGCTAATGCGCCTGCCAATGTTTTACAAATGAATTATCACTTGAATTTCAAGTTCATATTTTTTTGTATAAGGATCTAGGTGTACTCGTAATAATTTATTTCATGTATTACTTTATCAGTTGCCCATTTTCTCCCCTTAATGTTGTAATTTTCAATACATATCCCCAACCTTCTTTGGGATCCATCATTATGCATTGTGGTAGAATAATTAAATCATATAACACATTCATATTTCTATATAGAAATTATTTGGTTCCTGACCCTGAACAAGTTGTGATGGGGAGAATTTATCATAACTAGTTGGCTAGATGCGTACAAGTGCTGCTATATATTAAATAATACATCTCATACCAACTTCTTTTTGGGAGTTTTGTTCTCATAACCAATTGGTTAGCTATAATTGGAGGCATATAATTTCTCCTAAACCATCTTGGATTTAAACTAGCATTATTAAAATAAATCATCATAATTTATATTTTGGAACTGTGCTCTAATAATTTGAACAAGCAACCTTGCAAAACCCAAACTGCAAGTTGATACAATAGATGAATCTATTAGAATCATATACTAGTAAACGGTCCACATGGAAGGTGGCTGGGGATATATACATATCACTTTTATTTCGTTCCAAAAATCAAGAAATTTAGTCCCAACCTTAGTTGTCATATCATAGGAATAAGAAGCACAAGAGAATTGTTGAAGAATCTTTTATTTCTTCAATATATGCCAATGTGAATTCTCAATTATTTGCGCATCATAATTGAATCGGGATGACCTACCTGTCATGCCAACTAATATTTATTTTAGTAAACCTCTATTTTACTTGTGGCATGCGATTCCATTATCATGCTTATACTTATGTAGTACAAATAGAAGAAAAGTTGGGTAACCTTTTATATTTACCCGATATAACTATAGTAATATGGAGATATTTAATATTCCTTTTATTTATAGTCTCAATATGCCAACTATTTTGACTAATATATTTGAAACTCAAAAAGTTTCTTTTGAGACTTACTACAATACCAATGCCATGAATAATTTTACTTATCAGGGTAGTAATAAATTTGTATTTTCAGAGTTCTCAATTATTTGGTATTACATGATCTTTTTATCACACCATGCATATGGTGAATGTATCTTTAACATAGAAAATCATATCATAGTAATATTCATGGTCAAAATCATCATAAATAAAATTATTTTTTGCTTTAATTTTGCCTTTAATAACTTTTTATAGGCATGGAAAAATATTTTTGGCGTACCACGTGTACGCGACCAATGCCATATTCATGTAATCACCCAATAATATTTATTATCTTTCTTTCTCTCAAACCTCCCTTAGAGGTTAATTGTAGTATTTATTCAATCATGCATAAGCATTGAGATGACCCAAAGGATCATCTTATCATTTAAGACTCTATTCCGCGCTCGTTAGACTTAAAATCTTATTTTTACTCACCTCGATTTGCGTGGACATTCCGGGCGCAAATCCGAAAAGTCGTTATGTGGAAATTTATGAAATAATAATTTTGGGATTTAAAAGTGATTTGTAGTTAACTTTAGTCAATGTTTTGAGTAAACGGACCCAGAACTGTGTTCCGACGGTCTCGGAAGGTCCGTAGTAAAATATGATCGAATTTCGAGGTCCCTAGCTCAAGAAATGAATTTTTGATGAAAATTATAAGACTGAAATTTTAAGGATTTTAAGAAATTGATTAATATTTAATCTCGTTGGTATCGGGCCCGTATTTTAGTTTCGGAGCCCGATACAAGTTTAATATAATATATAAGGCATGTATGTGAAATTTGGTAGAATCGGAGTTTATTTGACATGATTCGGACATCCGGTTGAGAAGATAGTAATTTTAAGATGTTGACAAATTCATGAGTTTTGGTGCTAAATCTGTAGTTCTAGGTGTTATTTTTGTAATTTGATTGCACTAGAAAGTCCGTATAATATTTTTTAGACTTGCGTGCATGTTTGGTTTAGAGTCCCGAGGGCTCGGGTGAGTTTCGGCTAGGCTACGAGGTGTCTTGAACTTAGAAAATGTTGCTGGTGTAGAAGTGAACCTGTTGCAGGCACGCAAATGCAAACGTAGTAGGGTTAGCGATTGCGAGGCTTTCATCGCAAATTGCGATAAGAAGACTGGGCCAGCAGTTCTTGCATTTGCGGGGTTACCTTCATAACTGCGAAGGGAGTCTGGGAAGGGAAGGTTCGCACATTCGAACATTCACTCGCATTTGCGAGGATCAGTGGTCACAAATGCCACACTATTATCGCATTTGCGAAGGCATCAAGATTGTGAAGGTCATCGCAATTGCTCCTTCGCATTTGCGAAGCTCAGGTCGCAATTGCGACATCTGCAGCTGAATAAAAGGGAATTAGGCGAGATTTTTCACTCGTTCTTCAAATTTTACAAACCTAAACCTCAAGAGGCGATTTTTCAAAGACCAATTCTTCCCCAAATCATAGGTAAGTGGTTCTTAACTCTTTTATTTCATTCTTTTGCTTCTTTAAACAAGATTTCAACATAGAATCTAGGATTTTTATGATGGAATTGGGGATTTTGGGTAGAAAACTAAGAATTTCGAAATATGGGGATTTATACCTCAAATTGAGGTCAGATTCCAAAATCAATTGTATATACGGGCTCGGGGGTAAATGTATAATCGAGTTTCGGTCCGAATTTCGGGTTTGGACCAAGCGAGCCTGGGTGTTGACTTTTTCAAATATGAACTAACTTGAACCGTAGTTATCGGGGATGATTCCTAAGGCTTATGTTGAATCTTTTGGTTGGAAATTTGCTAAATATTGTGGACTCGGAGGCTAATTTGAAAGGCAACGTTGTGATTGAGCGTTAAGTGATATTATGTGAGGTTTAATGCACGAAGGGTGATGTCGTGTCGTTCTTTTTATATATTGGTGAGGATGAGAGTAAAAGTACGAAGGGTGATGCCGTGAAGTTTTTCCTTTGCTATCTTAATTGGTTAATTCGTTGGAAGATTACTTTTTAAATTGTGTCGTTTCATTGTTTCTCACTCCTTATATTGTGATCCCTCATTAAATGTCCCTTCCCATTATTCCTGCTTTCTTTATTTGTTTACCGTTGTTGCCATTAGCATGATTATACTCTTCAAGTTTTGTGTGGTATCTTGTCCTAGCCTCGATACTACTTTGCCGAGGTTAGGCTCGACACTTACCAGTACATGGGGTCAGTTGTACTAATGCTGCAGTCTGCACTTTCTGTGCAGATCTAGGTATCAGTCCAAGCTAACTTTGAGAGAGTAGCTGACTTCTGCGCAGGAGACCCGAGGTAGATCTGCCGATGTCCGCAGATTCCTGGAGTCTCTTCCTTTATATTTATTTACTGTTTTATTTAGTTCACAAACAATTATACATTTTCCTTTCAGCCAAATACTTGTAGTAAATTTTTAGTAGTCCGTGAGTTGTGACTCCAGATCATGGGTAGTTAGACGTCAATATTATTGTGCAGATTATTTCCCAAAATTTTCCTTCTTTTTTGGTATCATGTATTGAATGGTAGTGGATCTCTAATTTTGGCTTGCCTAGTAAGTGCAGCGTTAGGCGCCATCACGGTCCCAACGGTGGAAATTCGGGTCGTGACAAGTTGGTATCAGAGTACTAGGTTGCCTAGGTCTCACAATTCACGGACAAGCTTAGTAGAGTCTGGGGGATCAGTACGGAGACGTCTGTACTTATCTCCCAGAGGCTATAAAGTTAGGAACAAGTTATTCAACTCTGTCGTGTGATTCTTGTTATCCCAATACTGATTGAACTCTTTCATTCTTATTCTCTCACAGATGGTGAGACCACGTACCACTTCTTCCGCTGATTAGCAACCGGATCCTCCAACAGCAGATCCTACAAGGGGTAGAGGCCAAGCATGCTAGAGGCCGAGATAGGGGCAGGGCTCGACCTAGGGTCCAACCAGCAGCTCAAGCTACAGAGCCTGATATAGAGCTCGATGAGGAGGCTCCAGCTCAGACCATTCTGGCAGGACCAGCTCAGACCGTTCCGGCGGGACCAGCTCAGGTCCCAAAGGAGTTTATTGCTACCCCGGTGCTTCAGGATGCCTTGGTTCTAGTGGGCCTTATGGAGAGTGTAGCCCAAACTAGCACATTCCCCATGGCAGCAATTGTATCTCAGGCTGGAGGAGGAGCCCAGACTCTTGCCACCCACACTCTGGAACGGATGGCTCCCCAGTTTCAGACCCCAACAACTCATCTAGTGAGGGTAGTTCAACCAGTTGCTGCAGAACCGCCCGGTGATGGGACAACTATGTCCTCCGAGGCTTTGTGGAGATTGGATAGGTTTACCAAGCTTTTCCCAGTCCATTTCAGCGGTGCCACTTCAGAGGATCCCCAGGAGTACCTTGATAGCTTACATGAGGTTCTTCGGAACATGAGTATATTTGAGACCAATGGGGTCGACTTTGCTGCTTTCTAGATGACTAGTTCCGCCAAGAAATGGTGGAGAGACTATTTGTTGACTATACCAGCTGGGTCGCCCGCTCTTACTTGGGATCCGTTCTCACATCTCTTCTTGGAGATGTTTCTGCCTATCACTACGAGAGAGGAACGTTGTTGTCAGTTCGAGCGACTCCAGTAGGGTAGCATGATTGTTACTCAGTATGAGACTCGTTTTATGGATTTGGCCCGTTATGCTGTTCTTTTGCTCCCCACCGAGAGAGAGAGGGTGAGGAGATTTATTGAGTGTCTAACTCAGCCTATCAGATTGCAAATGGCTAATGGGACGGGGAGCGAGATATCTTTCCAGGAGGCGACCAATGTGGTCAGGCGAGTTGAGATTGTCACGCCCCAAAACCGAGGGACGAGACCGGCACCTAACCGGGTGAAGCCGGTCAAGCGGACCTGGATTGCCTTTCCTACCCAACGCGTTTCCCCCGTATACAATGCACCATATTTCATATGAAATAACAACTTAGGATTTACAAACTTAAGTTCATTTCTCTTTTACCATTTCAACAATTTGATTCCCAAAGCATACACAATACATACATAACATTCCAATACGGACCACGATTTCGAATACGTATAGTGACTACCCAAAATACATATATACACCCATATCATGTCTACGGAGCCTCTACGAATGCTAGGAATTTACACAATACTTTGCCGGCAACAAGGCCTCGGCTATACCTTACAATACATAATAGACTCAAAAGATATGGCATGAATTACACACGGCCCCGGGAGGAAGTGGGGCTCACCAGTACTTGCTGAAAGATGAGGAGGAGGCACCACTAACGGCGAACTGAGCTACCTGCTATGGACCCACCTACATCCATATAAAAGATGTAGAGCCCCTGGAAAAAGGGACATTAGTACTGTGGAATAGTACTAGCATGTATGGGCAAACTTTACTCAAAGTAAAATCAAGAGATGCACAGATAGAAATCAGTTAAAGGAACCAACACATAGTGCACAGTGATATAGAAACAAGTCCAATTGAGAGCCTTACAGATTCTAATTTCAACCCGATCCCACCTTACATTTACACTCCACCCTTGTTACCACTCCACCCTTATTACTTCGTGTTGCGGCGTGCAACCCGATCCCACTGTACAATATTACACTTCGACCTTATTACCTCTCCACCCTTATTACTTCGTGTTGCGGTGTGCAACCCGATCCCACCGGACCATCACATTTCATAGCAAACAATAACAGCCCACAATTCAATCACATGGCTTTATATCATCAAGAGTACAATTTCATATCACCCAAACAATCATGTATTCACAATAGTCTTTATCATCCATTAATTCAACCACAAAATTATTCATCAACAAGAATATAAATTCATTACAACAAACTATCCATATGAAGTTAAGCCATAATAAACCTTGCCAACAATGAGTCATATACGATATTTCCATGGTCATTTAGTTCAATTAGATCAATTCAAAATTCCCATCATCACTTGTTACATAGCCCTTATCACTTAGATACATTTACACATTTGATTTGTTATCATTCTTTCATACCAACATACTCAAGCATTTAACAAACCTTACAAATGTTAGAGTAATCACATAGAAGTCACCTTTCACAATCTCAGTTATCACGATAATCGACTAAGACAAATAAGAGAATGCAATCTCACACCTCAGCAAAACCGGGCAATCAATTCACATATACTCAGCAAGAAACTCATACCGAATGTTTGGACACCAACAAGGTGACTCTACGAAGATTAAAGTTAGCCATACATACCTCGAGTCGTCCCCTTTTTAATTTCTATCACAATTCACCGGACCGTCTAGCACCGTCAATCTATTCCACAATGTGACATATTTCACTTAGAATAAGGAATCTTGTACTTAATCTAGCATTTTTATCAAACATTATGTGACCCTTTAGACTACTAACCCCCTTTTGAGAATAATTACCCAAACTTGTTCTTCCCTTTACTAGATTATGGGATTTAATTCACATGCATGCAAGATTTCACTTTTTATTTTCAAGACCCAACCTAAGTGTGTTTTATTCCTGCACAAAATCTGAGAAATTGGGGAAATAGGGTGAAGACTTACCTCTTTGAGTGAAGAAGATAACAATAACTTGATAATTTCCGGGCTTGAGTGATTTTGGAAAACCAAATTGGATGATTTTGAAACTTTCTCTCTCAAGAACTCTCTTCTTCTCTCTCTATTTTTGGTCAGAAATTCATTAAAATGAAGGGAAGGGGTGTTTTAGAAAATAGGGGGTCGGTTTTAAAATTTAGAAAATAGGAGCCCGACACAGAGATACGGTCAGTAATGCGATCGCATTCCTGCTATGCGGTCCGCATTCCTGTCGCACCGTTGGCCTTCAAATGGGCCGAAATGGGAACCACACTGACCAGGTATGTGACTACTATGAGGTTCGCATACCTGTTATGCGATCGCATAGTGCGTAGTATAAACTCCCTCACAAAACCATGGGGCAAGAATGCGCCAACTAGGCGGTCCGCATACCCAAAATGCGATCGCATTCGGGGACGTATAGTTGTCCTCCCTTTGGACAGTAGACTGTCCAGGTATGCGACCACTATGTGGTCTTCATACATGTTATGCTATCGCATAGTGCGTCGCATAACGCGCAATTTCTGGAAAATTTAATTTTTCAAGTTCTGGGATACTTTTTACTCAAAATAGGACCGTTTTAAGAATTTCTACAGTTATAACAACACAGGGACCTACTCGGGCATTATTTTAGACATAGAAATTTTATGGGTCTTTACATCCTCCCCCACTTAAAATCATTCATCCTCGAATGAGGATCGGGAAATCATTTGGTTTTGAAAACACAATATGCCAACCCCCAATTTTTTTCTAACTCCGATTTTTTCAGAAAATTTCGCTAGAGTTTCCTCTGTAATTAGGCCTATCTACCTGCTAGAGAGACTCTGAAACATATGTTCTTAACCAAGTACACACATAAACTAGTTATTTCATGGCCTTGCACATAATTTGGTCACCTCGACAAGTCCCATATAATTCAATTACTTCAACATGCCATATGCACTTCAATTAATAATTACCAATCTAATCTTCGATTAACCATTACTAATCTACACTTCAATTAATCATCTAACCATCACATGCGTTTCACATAATTTCATTTACTCCAAGGGGTTGCACATTACTCAGATAATTATAACATACACAATTATGACACAACTTGAGAAATTACAATAGTAGAGCAATTAGGGGAAAATTGGGTGCTTTTGCACAAAATTGAACATCATATAATTTGTTTAGAGATGACAGTTCGCACGATCACTACTAGACATATTCAAACAAATGGGGATATTTTTCTTTCATTTCATTTTCTGCTTCCCACGTGGCTTCCTCAACTTGCTGACTTCGCCACAACACTTTAACTGAAGCGATTTCTTTGTTCCTCAATCTACGGACTTGCCTATCAAGAATAGCAACCGGAACCTCTTCGTACGATAATTCTTCATTAACCTCAATAGTCTCAACTGGCACGATAGCTGATGGATCTCCAACCACTTTCTTCAACATAGACACATGGAACACCGGGTGCACTAATGACATCTCAGGGGGCAATTCCAGCCTATAAGCCACCTGTCCTATCCTTTGAGCAATCCTATATGTCCCGACATACCTTGGGCTCAATTTCCCCTTTTTCCCAAACCAAATTACTCTTTTCATAGGAGATACCTTCAAGAATACCCAATCATCTACTTGGAATTCCAATTCTTTACGACGAACGTCCGCACAGGATTTCTGACGACTCTGAGCAGTTTTCATCCTCTCCTGAATGAATAACTTTTTTCATAGCTTGGTGCACAAGGTCTGGTCCTAACAATTCTGCCTCACCAACCTCAAACCATCCGATCGGAGATCTACATCTCCTTCCGTACAATGCCTCGAATGGGGCCGTCTGAATACTAGCATGGAAACTGTTATTATAAGCAAATTTTATAAGAGACAAGTGATCATCCAAGCTACCCTTAAATCTAATACACAAGCCTGCAACATATCTTCAAGCGTCTGAATAGTCCGCTCTGCCTGCCCATCAGTTTGTAGATGGAATGTTGTGCTGAGATTTACCTGAGTTCCCAAACCTTGCTGAAATTTCTTCCAAAAGTTAGTTGTGAACTGGGCTCCTTGATCCGAGATAATAGATACTGGAGTGACATGGAGCCTGACTATTTATTTGATATACAACTGAGCGATTGTTCTGCAGTATCGGTGGACTTGACTGGCAAGAAATGCATCGACTTCGTGAGTCGATCCACTATCACCCAAATCGAGTCGAACCTAAGTGGAGTGCGAGGTAACCCCACCAAAAACTCCATATTGATCATCTCCCATTTCCACATCAGTATTTCCATAAGCTGCATCAATCCACTGGGCCTCCGATGCTCGTCCTTCACTTGCTGACAATTTGAACACTTAGCCACAAAGTCCGCCACACCCATCTTCATACCATTCCACCAATAAATTTCCTTGAGATCGTGATACATTTTCGTAGAACCTGGGTGTACGGAATACTAGGAATTATGAGCCTCTGCCATCACCCTTTCCCGGAGATCATCCACATCTGGAACACATAACCTCTCTTGACACCGCAGGACAACGTCATCATTGTCGAGTGCGAATGCTGAAGTCTTATGATTCAAAATTGCTTCCCTCAATTGTGCCAAAGCTGGATACCTGAATTGATTTCCCTTGACTTCAGCTACAAGCGAAGATTCTTCTCCATTACGCACCACGACATCCCCTTCGTCTGAGGTTGAAAGACAGACCCCCAGACTAGCCAACTGATGAACTTCCCGAGCCAAAAGCCTCTGTTCGGCTTCCAAATGTGCCAAGCTACACATGGATTTCTGACTAAGAGCGTCGACTACCACATTCGCCTTCCCTGGGTGGTACAAAATATTCATATCATAGTCCTTGAGCAATTCTAACCACCTACGCTGCCTAACTTCAACTCCTTCTGCTTGAATAAATATTGAAGACTCTTGTGGTCTGTGAACACATCCACATGGACCCCATAAAGATAAGCCGCCAGATTTTTAATGCAAACACAACCGCCGCGAGCTCCAAATCATGCGTCAGATAATTCTTCTCGTGATTCTTGAGTAGCCTTGAAGAATACGCTATGACTTTACTACATTGCATCAACACACAACCCAAACCAACCCTCGAAGCATCACAATAAACAACAAATCCCTCTAGACCTTCTGGCAAGGTCAACACTGGTGCCGGAGTCAATCTCGACTTTAATTCCTGAAAACTCTTTTCACATACATCGGACCACTGAAACTTAACCGCTTTCTGTGTCAGCTTAGTCAATGGGGAGGCGAGAGTAGAGAATCCCTCCACAAACCTCTGATAATACCCAGCTAGACCCAAGAAACTGCGAATCTCTATCAGGGTCGTTGGCCTAGGACAATCCTTTACCGCTGCAATCTTTTGAGGATCAACCCGAATCCCTTCTCTGGAAACAACATGGCCCAAAAAGGTGACTGATTCTAGCCAAAACTCACATTTTGAAAACTTTATATATAATTGGTGCTGATGAAGAGTCTACAGAACTGCCCTGACGTGATTAGCATGATCCTCATGACTCCACGAATAAACAAGAATATCGTCAATGAAGACAATCACAAAGGAGTTGAGAAACAGTTTGAAAACCCGATTCATAAGGTCCATAAAAGCTGCTGGGGCATTGGTTAGCCAAAAAGACATCACCAAAAATTCAAAGTGCCCATATCGAGTCCTGAAGGCAGTCTTAGGAATATCCTACTCCCTGTTTTTTAACTGATGATACTCGGAATGAAAATCAATCTTTGAGAAGAACTTAGCACATTGCAACTGGTCGAACAAATCATCTATCCGAGGCAATGGATACTTATTCTTGATGGTGACCTTGTTGAGCTACCGATAATCAATACACATCCGAAGCGATCCGTCTTTCTTTCTGACAAAAAGAACCGGTGCGCCCCAAGGTGACACACTTGGCCGAATGAAACCTTTTTCTAATAGATCTTTCAATTGTTCTTTCAACTCCCTTAATTATGCTGGTGCCATACTGTAAGGTGGAATAGATATTGGCTGCGTATCTGGAAATATATCAATCTCTCTATCTGGTGGAATCCCAGGAAGATCGTTCAGAAACACTTCAAGAAACTCGTTCACAACCGACACAGACTCGGGGGCAGGCACCTCTGAGGTGACGTCCGCAACCCAAACCAAATGATAGATGCACCCTTTACTGATCATCTTTGAGGCCTTAAGGTAGGAAATGAATCTACCTCTTGGCGCAACATTATTCCCCTCCCACTTGATAACTGATTCATTAGGAAACTCGAGCCTCATAATTTTGGTTCGGCAGTTGAGTTTAGCAAAGAACGAATAGAGCCAATCCATCCCCATAATTACATCAAAATATACCATTCCTAACTCAATAAGATCCGCCGTGGTATCTCGACCACGCACCATGACAACACAATTTCTATAGACTCACACGGTCGCAATAAAATCTCCAACCGGAGTCGATACAGAGAACGGCTCGTGAAGCTGTACGGGTTCTATCCCAAAACTTGAAGCAATAAATGGATAACATATGACAAAGAAGACCCGGGATCAATAAGAGCATAAACATCATGTGACTGAACAGTCAGAATACCTGTGACCACATCTGGGGAAGCCTCCGCATTCTGGCGACCACTCAAAGCATAGAACTGACTGGGTCCCCCTCGACCCCGTGCTCCGCCCCTCACTATACCGCGCCCTGCTGGAGCTGGAGGACGTGTCGAAGATCTAGCGGCTGAAGAGATGGATGGCTTAGCAGTACCCCTACCCGCGCCCTGACTGGGTGTGCGACAGTCTCGCTGTATATGGCTTCTCTCTCCACATCTATAGCATACCGGAATATCCAAGTAACAAGGCTCAGTATGAAATCTCCCACACTTAGGGCATGGGACCCTCCGCTGCTGCTGTAACCTCCCACCGGAATGACCCGATTGATGGAACCCCCTGCTATCTGAACCGGGTGTAAAATGACCTCCCTGCTGATAACTATGCCCTGATGGCGGCGCACTGGCTGAGGACTAAGCATATGACTGAGATGGCCTTGATGATCCTCTCCCAAGGGTTGATCTCACACCTCCACTGAGCTCCCAGGGTTGCCCGCTGATCGGGCCATACTAATGCTCTCTCTCTCCATCCTTATTTTCAATTTTCAAGCCTCTGTATCCTGAGTGAATCCCACTATTTTCCCATAATTTATATCATAATACAAGGCAGCTGTAGCAGCTTCATTAATAACCAAGGGACCAAGGCCCTGGACAAACCGACGAACTCTAGACTCCATAGTCGGCATCATGTGAACAACATATTTGGACAAGTGCACAAACTCCATATGATACTCCCACACACTCATGTTGACCTGCTTAAGGACATCGAACTCCGCAGCACGGGCTGCCATAGTCTCGGTAGGCAAGAAATTATCCATGAAGGCATCAACAAACTCATCCCACTTTTCCGGAGGGCTACCCTCCCCACGGGAACTCTCCCACATTTCAAACCACGATTATGCCGTTCCCTTCAGACGATAGGAATCCAACTCAACCCCCTCTGTCTCAGTATCCCTCATAACTCGGAGGGTCTTGTACATCTCATTAATGAACTCCTGAGGGTCCTCCTCTGGGTCGGTGCTTGTGAACTCTGGAGGGGCTAACCGCAGAAACTGGTTGACCCTGGAACCCCAAGAATCCCCTTGCTCGCTAGAGGATGCAGGGGCAACATGCGATCTTTGGGCCTGGGAGGCCACTAACTAGGTTAACATCTGAATAACTCCCCTGAGGTCCCCATCAGAAATACCGGGACCGAAAGTTGGGACCGAAGAAGGATTAGGAACATCAGCAGGAGGGACTGTAGCACCCTCCGCTGGAGCAGGAATAGGAATATCCTGGCCTGGGATGGAAGAGTCAGGCCGATTCAGGGCCGGGGAATCATTCTCACCCGCACCATCAGATAAAGAATTCACGGTCACTCCTGAGGTGGCATTGGCCTCTAGGCCAAGTCGAGCTTTCTTCTTGGGTGCCATTTAATAAAAATCAGAATAATGCACGAGTTAGGGATAGACAAACTCACCTTCCACCACATCGCACGATTTAGAATTGCAACAAAAGGGTACTTTCCTAAATGTACATGCAGCCCCCTAATTATAGATTTAGTCGACAACACACCAATAAGAAGGGCTCTACTAGACACGGCTCCGAGACATCCTAGGACAGTTTTAAAACCTTAGGCTCTGATACCAAGTTTGTCATGCCCCAAAACTGAGGGACGAGACCAACACCTAACCGTGTGAACCTGGTCAAGAAGACCTGGATTGCCTTTCCTACCCAACGTGTTTCCCCCGTATATACAATGCACCATATTCCATATGAAATAACAACTTAGGATTTACAAACTTAAGTTCATTTCTCTTTTAGCATTTCAACAATTTGATTCCCAAAGCATACACAATACATACATAACTTTCCAATACGGACCACGATTTCGAATACATACAGTGACTACCCAAAATACATATTTACACCCACATCATGTCTATGGAGCCTCTACGAATGCTAGGAATTTAAACAATACTTTGCCGGCAACAAGGCCCCGGCTATACCTTACAATACATAATAGACTCAAAAGAGATGACATGAATTACACATGGCCCCGGGAGGAAGTGGGGCTCATCAGTAGTTGCTGAAAGACAAGGAGGAGGCACCACTAACGACGAATTGAGCTACCTGCTATGGATCCACCTACATCCATATAAAAGATGTAGCACCCCCGGCAAAAGGGACGTTAGTACTGTGGAATGGTACTATCATGTAGAGAAAAATTTACTCAAAGTAAAATCAAGAGATACAAAGATAGAAGCAATTAAAGGAACCAACACATAGTGCACACTGATATAGCAACAAGTACAATTGAGAGCCTTACAGATTCAAATTTCAACATAATCACATTTCAGCTTTATTACATTCTGTTGCGGCGTGCAACCCGATCTCACCTTACATTTCTTGTTGCGGCGTGCAACCCGATCCCACCTTACATTTTACACTCCACCCTTGTTACCTCTCTACCCTTATTACTTCGTGTTGCGGTGTGCAACCCGATCCCACCGTACAATATTACACTTCGTCCTTATTACCTCTTCACCCTTATTACTTCGTGTTGCGGCGTGCAACCCCATCCTATTGGACCATTACATTTCATAGCAAACAATAACAGCCCACAATTCAATTACAGGGCTTCATATCATCAAGAGTACATTTTCATAACACCCAAACAATCATGTGTTCACAATAGTCTTTATCATCCATTAATTCAACCACAAAGGTATTCATCAACAAGAATATAAATTCATTACAACCAACAATCCATATGAAGTTAAGCCATAATAAACCTTGCAAACAATGAGTCATATACGATATTTCCATGGTTATTTAGTTCAATTAGATCAATTCACAATTCCCCTTCATCACTTGTTACATAGCCCTTATCACTTAGATACATTTACATATTTGAGTTTGTTATCATTCTTTCATACCAACATACTCAAGCATTTAACGAACCTTGCACATGTTAGAGTAATCACATAGAAGTCACCTTTCACAATCTCAATTATCACGATAATCGACTAAGAAAAATCAGAGAATGCAATCTCGCACATCAGTATAACCGGGCAATCAATTCATATATACTCAGAAAGAAACTCATACAGAATGTTTGGACACCAACAAGGTGACTCTATGAAGATTAAAGTTAGCCATGCATACCTCGAGTCATCCCTTTTTGAATTTCTATCACAATTCACCGGACCGTCTAGCACCGTCAATCTATTCCCTTAGAATTAGGAATCTTGTACTTAATTTAGTATTTTTATCAAACATTATGTGAACCTTTAGACTACTAACCCCCTTTTGAGAATAATTACCCAAACTTGTTCTTCCCTTTACTAGATTATGGGATTTAATTCACATGCATGCAAGATTTCACTTTTTATTTTCAAGACCCAACCTATGTGTGTTTTTTTCCTACAAAAAATCTAGGAAATTGGGGAAATAAGGTGAAGACTTACCTCTTTGAGTGAAGAGGATGACAATAACTTGATAATTTTCGGGCTTGAGTGATTTTGGAAAACCAAATTGGAGGATGTTGAAACCTTCTCTCTCAAGAACTCTCTTCTTATCTTTCTATTTTTGGTCAGAAATTCGTTAAAATGAAGGGAATGGGTGTTTTATAAAACAGGGGGTCGGGTTTAAAATTTCGAAAATAGGATCCCCTACACAGAGATGCGGTCAGGAATGTAATCGCATTCCTGCTATGCGGTCCGCATTCCTGTCACATAGTTGGCCTTCAAATGGGCCAAAATGGGAACCACACTGACCAGGTATGCAACCACTATGCGGTTCTCATACATGTTATGTGATCGCATAACCTCCCTCGCAAAACCATGGGGCAAGAATGCGACAACTATGCGGTCCGCATAACGAAAATACGATTACATTTAGGGCCGCATAATTGTCCTCCCTTTGGACAGTAGACTGTCCAGGTATGCGACCACTGTGCGGTCCGCATACCTGTTATGTGATCACATAGTGTGTCGCATAACGCGTAATTTCTGGAAAATTTAATTTTCAAGTTCTGGGATACTTTTTACTGAAAATAGGACTGTTTTAAGAATTTCTACAGTTATAACAGTACAAGGACCTACTCGGGCTTTATTTTAGACATATAAATTTTACGGGTCTTTACAGAGATGGTTCTTGGATTGGGAGGTCAGGGGTCATATAAGAGACCTTGCCATTCCGGTGGATTCAATGGTGCCTCATCTGGAGGTGGGGGTACTTATTGTATAGGCCATCCTTCCAGGCCATTTCAATCAGCACTTCAGGCTTCCCACGATGCCCTAGGTGGTCTTGGCCCTTATATGCCATATTCTGATCAGCCTACTCCTATCATTGCACCTCCTCTTCATAGTTGGTGCTTATTCATGTCGACATGGTCTGTTTTCCATCCAGTAGTCCCAGTAGCCGAGGTCATGCTATACTTGTGGTGGCCCAAGGCATATTTCTAGATATTTCCCTCGCGCGTCGAGCAGTTCTCAATATCAGGGTTCTCGTGTCATGGTTTCGGAACCATCTGCCGCACCGTCTGCCCAGCCAACCGGAGGTAGAGGTCAGGTAGGGAGAGGTAGGGGCCAGATTGTTAGAGGTGGAGGCCCGACTGTCAGAGGTCGTCCTACAGACATGGTTCAGGGTGGTGGGGTTCAGCCCTGAGCTCCGATGTTATGCATTCCCAGTGGCACGCCCCGAACTTGGGGAGGCATGGCTGGCCCCCGGTGTTGCATTGGCCCGAGCGAACCACTCTGTAACTCATTTATTTTCTTTGTGACTATCATGGGACATGGCCAGAACTCGTAATGTAAAACTTTTAAGTGGGCAACACTGTATCAATAAACTATCGTTCATAAAACATGAATACATATGGGCCGTTAAGGCCTCTGACATACTGTACAAACTGAACCTCTGTCCAAAGCCTCTAAGATTTACGGACATCAAATGGGACAGGGTACCTGCCGACCCATAAGTTTGTAGTAAAACTCTTACACGATGACACATAGACTTGGTTGCACTCCGAATGAAGTGGAGTCTTACCGATCCTTTGATGAATGCCAATCTCGTCTACTATGAGGGCTCGTCAAACTGATTATTTATACATGCAAGCATGAATGCAGCATCCCCAACAAAAGGACGTCAGTACTAATAATGTACTAAGTATGTAAGGCAGAACTGAAATGTAATAATAAGTCAACATTAATTAATGACATGGAAGAAACGTAGAGTAAATGACTCAACCTATAAGTCTGAATAACTTTGTAAATCATAAGTGAGCATGCATATGCGTATAAATGTCATGTCGTGCATAGGTACATGTTTATGTTTCATAACATCATCAGCCGCTGAGGGCATCCCATCATATCATATTGGCCACTGTGGGCAAAATTATCATCGTATACCAGCTGATCAGGTAGTGGTACGTATATAATGCCATAACCTTTCCCATATCCCATATACATATATATACATACATACATACGCATATATAACGCTGTTTGAGTATACATACTTATATACACGTATATAACGCCGTTTGAACCATATTTCATCCACTGTGGGCAACATCATCATCATATACCAGCTGATCAGGTGGTGGTGTGCATATAACGCCGTAACCTTTTCCCATATCCCATATACATATATTTACATATATACGCGTATATAAAGCCATCTGGTCATGGGTCAATGCACATGTATGAAATGCATGAAAAGTATGTAATAATCTCAATATTCCTTTTGTATAAACGTTTCCAACTGCGTATTATTCTGAGACCCATGAACAAAAAATAATAATAATTCTCATGGGGAATCAAGAATATAGACACCCATAGTATTCCTATTAATAGAGTAATTTATGAAAACTGTGCATTTGCTCGTTTCTTCAGTGTAATTTGGACCATACCAAAAGAAAGAAGGAATAGCCTTAACATACCTGAGTTGATTCTGTTGACAATCCTCTAATACACGTTAATTGTGAAAAAATACAGAACAAGTCGTATGAAAAGCTTGAAGCAATCCGCAAGGTCAAAATTACTCAGATGTAAATTTTTGATGGGGAACTACTATTGATTTTCTTGTAGTTTGGTTCCAGTAAAAAAAATATGAAGTGTTTATAGGATTATTATGGACCCCAATAAGAGACAAGACATCGCAACAATAATAGATTCTTGGATAGTGAAAGCTTTGTCTATAAGCTTTGGATAGTGAAAGCTTTGTTTGCAAACTTATGTAATTTCAACAATAGATTCTTGTATAGGAAATGTTTGTCCATAAGCTTTGGATAGTGAAAGCTTTTCTTTGCAAACTTATGTAACTTCAACAATAGATTATTGTATAGGAAAGCTTTTTCTGTAATCTTTGATAGTGAGAGCTTTTCTTTGCAAACTTTAGTATAATAATACTTGTGGCCACTTATTCTCCTAAAAATATGCCACATAGCATATATAATTGAAGAGTCATCCTTGGGCTTTATGTGGCTGCTACATAATGTTCAAGGTTCAAGAGTTATCCAAAATCTTAATTAACTACCAATTTCTTAATTAACTTGGTAATTTTCCACTAATCCAATAATTAACCAATTATCCACATCATTAAGAATTATCTCAAATTACTTAAAATACTGCTCGCCTTTAACACACTTTATACACCTTACTATCATGGCCATGTGGTATCTTGTATGGAACTAGTACATAAATACCGAGTATTTTATCTCGGGCCGTATTTTATCCCAACATGTAAAACTTGGATGAAAATTCATTTTCTTTGACTTGATTCCTCTCTCACCTTCACGAATTTACTCACCACTTGTTTGAAATAGTATAATTCTTACAATCTCCAAATAATCTTTTCCTTGGACTGATGCCAATTACCTTATGACAAATTTAACGTACAATACTACAGGGAGCAACATCATCGTAATTTAATACTGCGAAGCGTAACAACATCATAATATAATACTGTGGGACGTAATATCGATGTAATATTGTGGGGAATAACATCATTCCCCCCTTTGGAGCATTTGTCCTCAAATGTTGATTGATGCTCTTATTATTTTCATAACTTATAGCTCTTTTGAATCCTCAGTACTCTCTTGCCATTTAGGCAATTGTGCTGTGAATAAATCCAAAGGCTGAGGCATCCCTCCTTTATGCCTCTTTCCCATGCCATGACTTGTGATCGAATTCCTTCTAATCTCATAATGATTGCTACCTTTTATCATGCAGTCTCTACGATACTAACCTTGTAAGTGTTCCTATGCGACTCTCCTCTCATTTTTCCTCCAACTTTTAGCCAATCTCTAGACCTTACTTTGTAAACATATACAAGGCTTAATAGGATGCCTCTCAGGGCATCTATAGGTGTACTGAAGTTCTTCGCTCGGTACTTTGTAGAACTTGAAAATATGGTTATATCTTATTTCATAGACATTGTTATCCCTTCACATGACTTTACCGCATCTACAGAGGTCATACTATACCGTAATTCTTACTTCGATTTATCATTACTGAGGTCTGCAACCAACTCCAAGCTACTCTCGATTCTTATCCTATATGCATAAAGCTAAGTCTTTTAACGCTTCTTCATTACTGTTCATCTTAAGACTAATAGCCTAATCTCATCTCTTACTTTGTAACTTTTATCCATCCATTTTTGATTCATCTCAATTTTGATCTGCATTCTTTCATTGATAACTTGAAATTGCATAATACATTTCTACTAGGGCTTATGTTGCATCGAGGAATATTTGAAGTAATTTTCCTAATCCACTTAGGGGCGATACTGTTTTTCAATAATCATATTTTATTGCATCCCAATTTGATTCACCTTACGTGGGTATTTTTAGCCCCTTACAATTCATGCAATCCTCTTCGAGTCATTACTCAATCGAAGGCCCAAATGTCATCTTTTATCTATCAAAATTACACCCTCATTCTATTACCGGGGTGGCATCCTAAATGCTATTAGTCTTAGAATCCTTTGACTTCATTCAGGCTATAGTGAGCTTTGTATAATTTAGAGAAACCATCTACTCTTCTTGTTTTCATAGGCTTAATCCTCAGGACTTATCCATTTTCGTTACCTTCTCACTCGCCCTTTCTTATCCTTACTCTTGTCTTCTAGAACCTTGTCGCTTCACCATACAATGGCTTTCAATCTACACAACTCTATTTATATTATTTGTAACCTTTCAAATTACTTGCATCACAGATTTCCTTATGTCATTCTGGGACATCAAGCGAGACATCACACCGTCTCTAACGCTTCTTTACTGCCTTAATTAGCCTCCTCGATACCTAGAAACCATAGGCTATGAGATATGTCACTGACTACGCTGCTATCATTCCTGGATATTGAATCCCAGCACTTCTAGCCTTCTATCCAAGGTATGGACTATTCACATATTCTGCCTTTGAGTATCTCGTACGTTGTTCACCTTTACCTTACTTACCTTAAAATCTCACATCGTATCTTCTATCTCTTTCATGACCTCCCTTCCACATAGGTATAATTCACGTCCATAACTTGAAGCTCTATTATAATACTCGCACCTCTGGTACATACACAATCCGGTGGGAGCTTCATACTGACTTCTTATGGGGATGGTACTTCTTCTAACTGGCTTTCTTGTAGAGCCATTATAGATTATGATTGTTGTGTTATTTCTCTTGAACATCTGATATTAAGAGCAGTTCTATCATGTTCTCCAGCACAACTTCTATAATTTTTCTAGGTCCAATAATCAGACTCCTGATTTACTTAGGTGGTGTAATTCTTTAGTTTCCTCTTCTTTCTAATCAACCTTTATGTAGGCTTTAGCTATCTTCTGATCTGCGACTCCTGGTATTAGTTATTACTTTAGCCTTTCATAGGCGCTGAGGGATATTCTTGATAAAATCCTTTAACAGTTCAATCCTTCGTCTATGACCTGAGATCAATTTCTTTCTTTTAAGGTATACCAGAATCTTCTACCGCTGTATATGTTGCAGGTATAAAACTTCAAACTCTTAAGTGCGTTCATAATGTCACCGGCTCGGGATCATTGATCAAATGATTCCTTTCGTTTCTTCTTAGCTTTCTTTAACGTAAGCTATTATTTTTCCTAGTCTTTTTGTCCCCTTGTTGCGTGCATACTTAGCTTACCTTAGTTCCTACGTATACCAGAGTTTTCATGCAACTCATATGATCTCGAATGTTACTTTTAATTTTACTTTTCGTTCATTAGCCACGGTAGGTGCCACTTCCTTTGGAGTGCTTACAATGTTGTTATGAGACTGTTGTTACACGAGCATTTCCTCTTTAGGTTGTTGTGCTTAGTTTGAAGCCTTCTTCCATATTTCCTCATCTAGTCTTTCGTTTTAGTACTTAGGGAGAACCCTTGACTCTTGTAAATCTGTGAGCTTATTACAGACCCTTTCGATGTCCTTCCTTACCTATAATTATTCGTAGTTACTTATCTCCATGCGCTTATGCTTGTAGGGCTGCTTCTGAACTAATAATTTTTTATTGTCTTCCAAGTGGCACTCTCTTTTACTTTCGTAATACTTATACGGTACCTTTAACTATCCCAAGTCCTATCTGAATATTTCTCAAGGGTTAGATGTCATAACTGCAAGGAATAATTCCCAAGGTTGGGGTTCCCTATGTTTATCTTGCACGATCTGTTGATTTGTCTGGCCATAACTAAGCTCATCTAAAATCAACTATTAACTACTCGTTGGATCATTCTCATATCATTACTCCACATAATCTTTCTTGGGTTATTTCCTTTGTCTTAACTTACAGCTTGCACTGGCTCGTTACTTTCAATAACATCCCGGGCATAAACCTTGACTTCCTTTCCTTGACGTCATGCTTGCATAAAGTTTTGGAATCGTAGCATATTTGTAGGATTTAGATAAGTACCATCTCATTCCTCTTTCATTTATCACATTCTTCCTTTACCATTCCATAGTCACTAGAACCACTTAATTCTGGCTTAATGCCACATTACTCCATATTCCCCCCTTTAGGGATGTACTAAAAACTAAAGCCACGAGGATCTACCTATATATATTTTTCCTCTTCATCTTTGGCGTCGTTTCTCAACATAAATGATCCTACTTTCCTTGCAGCAATTCTTCTGTACCAAGGATCACAAATTCCCTTACTCGCAAGGGTGACACTTAGCGTAACTGGCACATACAGTCTCTTACGCTTAACTTTGCTCACATTGCTTGCTCTAGGGAAGCGTCTCCCTAAATGACTATTCTTAGAATTCATCGTGAATCTTCTTTTGTGGTCCGTCCTATTATTGCCGGAATGTGATCTAAAATTCTCATGATACTGATTACTACCAAATCACTCAGTCCCTAATTCATTTTTAGTTTATTTTGTTTGCCAGTCCATACTGATTTCTGTTACTCTAGGGATTAACTCTCCCCTCTGGTACTCGCTTTGGATAATTAAACTTATTTCTCGAAATGAGGATATAACCTTATGGCCTATATTTTTTTGTTGTCTTAAGGCCTGTCACCTCTTGTCTGTTCATTCACTTCACTAGACTGTGTAATACTTTCATTTCTTTTTCTTTTTTTTGTACCGTCTTTATCTATGTATCATACCTTATTCATAATGCTTCCTTATCTCTCTTCTCATTACTCTGCTAATATTTCTGCATATCCCCTTTCTTGTGAAAACTTTAACACGACATTCTTTCGATTTTAGCTCTCCTTGCTTCATTCATCGGCTGTCTGGGTTGCTCAACATCCTCGCTCTACAAGGGATGAGAGCCACACTGAAGGTAATATTTTTCCCATCCAGGATTTCAGTGCCCATCTTCTGAATGCTAGTATTCACATCTAATCGTAATATTCTAGAGTGCACCATCTTGGTGTCTCACAAGAAGATCTATTGGCACATTTGTAATACCCTTCGGAAATGTCAACTGACACAAACAATTCACCTATCATATCTTCTTATACTACTTCCCCATATGGCATATCTAGAATGGGTGCGACCAACTGTACATACCTCTGGTACTATTGAATATAACTCAAAAAGCTTACGTTCCTCTGCCTGAATTATAAACACTGTTAACCTTAATTGACTGGGTGCCTCATACCCTTCTTTATCTTACTTCTTTTCTTGTTGAAACTTGTATTTATCTTCTTAATATCTCATCTTCTTTCATCATAAAGGTGGATAGGAATTCTTGCCTTAAGGCTTCTTATCAAGAGGCTTACACCTTTCAGTACGCACATGATCTGCTGAAGATCTCATATTTAGTTTCATAAGCATGATACAAAGTCGAGTTCCTCTAATTCAACACTTCCACAGTTATATCTCTTATCGATCATCTTTCTGAACGTAAGCATTGTCTTATTACGAATAAAAATAGAAGTTCAGGACTTGAATTCTTAAAAGTGAGCTCTACCACACGATCTAGAGTAAGAAGAAAGGGTGACAGTCTTAAATGCCCTGTAGCCTCCTGCTTATAAGTGTGGTGAACGACACACCCATAAACAAGACTCTACTAGACACGACTTGTAGAATCCTTAGGACAGAACTGCTCTCATACCACTTTTCCATGCCCCGAACTTGGGGAGGCGTGGCTGGAACCCGGTGCCGCATTGGCCCGAGCAAACCACTCTGTAACTCATTTATTTTCTTTGTGACTATCATGGGCCAACATGGCCAGAACTCGTAATGTACAACTTGTAAGTGGGCAACACTGTATCAATAAACTATCATTCATAAAACATGAATACATATGGGCCGTTAAGGTCTCTGACATACTGTACAAACTGAACCTCTGTCTACAAAGCCTCTAAGATTTACTGACATCAAATGGGACAGGGTACTTGCCTACCCATAAGTCTGTAGTAAAACTCTGACACGATGACACATAGACTTGGTTGCACTCCGAATGAAGTGGAGTCTTACTGATCCTTCGCTGAATGCCAATCTCGTCTACTATGAGGGCTCGTCAAACTGATTATCTATACCTGCAGGCATGAATGCAGCGTCCCCAACAAAAGGACGTCAGTACGAATAATGTACTGAGTATGTAAGGTAGAACTGAAATGTAATAATAAGTCAACATTAACTAATGACATGGAAGAAACATGGAGTAAATGACTCAACCTATAAGTCTGAATAACTTTGTAAATCATAAATCACTTTTAGCAGCATGCATATACGTATGAATGTCATGTCGTGCATAGGTACATGTTTCATAACATCATCAGCCTCTGAGGACATCATATCATATTGGCCACTGTGGGCAAAATTATCATCGTATACCAGCTGATCAGGTGGTGGTGCGTGTATAATACCATAACCTTTCCCATATCCCATATACATATATATACATACATACATACATATATATATATATATATATATATATATATATATATA